>CM046856.1:34850842-34942681 GCA_025617745.1 Heliocidaris erythrogramma
TTCATATCCCCTTCACATTCATTTGAAAATATGGCTATCCGGCAAATATCGCTGCAATGTTAATAACACCGCCAATAAACGTCATCACACACTCTAACATTGACCGTCTTAATTTGGGAAATGTTTTATCTGATTCCCAGAAAGCGTGATCACTTGCGATATCAGCCTAAATTTATCCCAAGTGGGAAGGAAAAAATAGAATGTACCAAGTCACTCCACGGTGTGTCACTTTGGGTTAGTGGTGTTTGGCTAACTTGCCAAATTTCCGAGCCTGAACGACCTGCTAATTATCTCGATTGGAATGGAAAAATGTAATATGTTTATTAATAATTCATAGCGGCTGCTGAAACATTAAAATGTGACGTATAAAGGTGGGATGGTTTCTGGACGAAGTGAAAACATTAATGTTTGCTTTGGCTGTTGTATAGCTCATTTTTGAGGATCTATTTCAAGCTGATCGTAACATTATATTGTAACTGTGGTACCCGTTTCCAAGCATATATCTATATCCTGTCTTATGTTTTGATTATGTTGTTAGAAATTAACATTAGTCACCTTATGGTATATTTGTACTTGCTTAAAATTATAGAGAGTAACACACTAGAAGTGAGTGAGTTTCTGGTAACAAATGTACCAACATCATTTTTTCTGCCTTCGTTTGTCAATATAAAGTAGGCCTATATAAGAAAAAAAATGTTGTTAAATACAGGTGTATCATGATTCTGTGCGATAATTGCTTTGTTCTTGGGTGTCCCCCCCCCCCCATCGAACCGGAACAGCAATATAGAAAATTGTGACGATAATAATTATTTATAAAGTTTCCTCAATAGTGAATTCGTGAATACTCAGTCAAGGCGTTTACATATTATATCAAATGAAATAGCCATGTAAGAAAATTCTGCTTGGTCTTAATTTTCATAATAATAATATATAGTTTCCAGACTAGTGTTTACGGTCTAACAAGGTTATCTGAGGTTTGACGACCAATCAACACTGCTAAATGTGTTTTTAATTCTTTTTATGGAAAATTAATTTTAGTAGATAAGTCACGAAGAGGGGAAAAGCATCCACCCCAAGTTTAATACTTAACGAAAATTGTCTATATATACATGTACATGTATATCCATTTCAATTTATAAAAAAGGAATATGACGTAATTCACCACCGCTTGTTTAAGAACAGTATGAAGAATTAGATGTAACTGATAATGTTCTCCATTTTTAAATGTCATGTGATTCCTGAACCATCCTTCCCCTCATTCTCCCCTGTTAACTGAAAGGTTGAGCCTGAGTCACATTTGACCGATAACGAGGTTTTTCATTAAAGGTACACCCGTAAAGATGCCGTACTATTGACAGACACGATCATACTCGTATTATACGCCATATCGTAGTGTGTACCTTTAATTTAAAATCTCGTTATCGTTATCGCATGTCAAATGTGACACAGGGTTAAAGAGGAAGTCCACAGATATGTGAAGGTTTTGAGCTCGCAAGATACGTCACGGATTTGCCAATTTGTGTTTAATTGATTACAACATTAAAAATTCGTAACTTTCTTATTTCTAATCGTATTTTGCTCATACTTTCACAAATCTATTTCTTTAATTTTGTCCTCTTTTATTCAAATCAACTTAATACCAAGGTGGACTTCCCCTTTAAGACTGAAGCGGCAACTTATGGGAGTAGCCCACTTGAGGTAAAGTTATCTATGAACCACCAAAGCCATAAATTAATATGATTTACGATCACCAAAATCAGGAAGGGTTTTCATTCTTCTTTGTACCTTGTATTATTGATAACCTTTAGCTGTGAGATGTTATCTAAAGAGTGGTTTCATCCACAAACTGTCACGAAACCGCAATATTTGTGATAAAGGTCTAGGTGAAAACAGATCGGGGTGAGTCTCGCTAGCTATCTCAGCTGACTTACTTCTGATATTCATGAATATACGAAGGGCAGAGAATGGTCAGAATCAGGGGTAGGGGGATAGGCTAACGAAATATCTGAAAATCGAGAAACTAGCTCTATCAGGTCGGATCAGAATTTTGAGGAGGGGGGGGGGGGACGGGTCAGTTGTGACCCCTAAATCCGTCACTGGTTCTAGATCACTAATCCTAATCCTAGATAAATCGCGTGGAAGGTATCTATTAACCCCTCTTTTTCAAAGGATGCGGGGGGGGGGGGATTTACGCCAACATGGATCCGACAATGCAAGGGTTTTATTCTAAGAGTTTTACAAATACATTTATTAGTCTCTTAGCTAGGATTAGAATTTAGAAATAGTGAGGGGGATTAGTGCGTGTATCAGGAAGTGACGGGCCCGGGATGCAAGTATAGACGGGAAAATTTTGATGTAATTCATTAAAATTATGTTTGAGGGTAACGGCTTGTGGCAAAAAATACATATGTAGCCCTAGTCTGAATAACCAGTTAGCATAATATATTTAGGCTCAGCGGTTCCGTCATTTTTGAAGGACATTTGCATTGCGTGGGCATTTCAGGAAAGAAGCCCCCTGTTAAATCATCAACAGGAACTCAGAGAAGGCCTCTAACTTCCTTCATTATAGTTCGGTCAGGAGAAAAGGCGGGGAGGGGGGGGGGGGGCGTCTTTACTAAGGCCCTGGCTGCCATAGCGGGCTCACAAATATTCGAGGAATCTAGATTAGCACCCGTTGCTAAACCTGGATCAAGAGAGAGGATTCCAGTGAAAATGGTGTATGGCGTATGTAACATGAGAAGATGCACTTAAATCCAGCAGTATCTATTATTATTAGAATTTGCACAGGACTTAACGTCCCTCATTATCGTACAAGTAATGCAGACTCGACATTAATCACTGGCGGATTGGGGAGTGTGGGGGGATGACCGACTCGTACTTTATAAAACATTATGACATACCTTAATGACACAATTAAGAAGGAAAATAAGGAGAAGGAAAACAAGGAGAAGGAGGAGGAGGAAAAGGAGAAGGAGGAGGAGGAGAAGGAGGAGGAAAAGGAGGAGAAGGGGAAGGAGGAGGAGGAGGAGGAGAAGAAGGAGAAGGAGGATGAGGTGAAGAAGGAGGAGAAGAAGGAGAAGAACGAGGAGGAAGAGGAGGAGGAGGAGAAGGAGGAGGAGAAGGAGGAGGAGAAGGAGGAGAAGGAGGAGGACAAGGAGGAGAATGATGAGGAGAAGGAGGAGGAGAAGGAGGAGGAGAAGAAGAAGGAGGAGGATAAGGAAAAGGAGAAGGACGATAAGGAGAAGGACGATAAGGAGTCTATCACAATGGAGAGCAGGAAACAGATCCAGATAGTTGACCTCTGGGACAGGCATCATCATGACGGTCGGATGTGGCCAGTAAAATGACCTTCATCAGGTTAATGACGTCACAATTTTGGTATGTGGAGGAGACAGTGAAATCACCTTCACGACGTCACTATTGTGGTATGAGCTGGGGAACGGTCTGAGAAATAACTTAACGATGCGTACATGTTGCTTTGGCGATTTCATTTGAACTAATAATACAATTCTTCACCCTACTTTAACCTACATTAAACCTCCCATTTTCTCTTTTAACAAGGATGGATCCCGGATTCAGTCGAGGTAGGTGGTAGCCTTTTGACAAGGCCCTCGTGACTTGGCTATTTTTCTCGGCAAGTAAGCTAGTAGTGGCTGCATAACAAGACTAGCCGCCCAGCCCGGTGAATGCGCGATCGAGCGACGTGAGTCCGAGGGCCTTTTGGAACCTGGCCTGTATTTCTTATGTTATCCTTTGTTCCTAGCGAGGATCTGCTACATTATAGGTAGGAGCCAATCAGCAAACGTATCTTCGCATGACGTCAGCATACATTTGGTATGCAAATTCGCCTTCATCTCGAGCTAGCGCGGCCCGTGCAAGCTACTAGTACATCAATCATGGACAGCAAGCACCGCAGTTCCCGTTGTGATTGGTCGATAATCCTCGGTAGGCGTGTTAACATACGAATGTCAACTCGTAAATAATTCATATCGGACGATGGAAACCCAGGTTCCAAAAGGCCTCGCGACTAAAGTCGCTCGATCGCGCGTTCACCCGGGCCGTGTTGATTCTTTTCGTCGCCGGCTAGTCTCATCTCAGGCACAGCATGACGAGGCCTTGTCAACAAAGGAAAGTTTAAAACCTAAATTGGATTAAAAAAAAAGGTTGAAAAAAGGGGGTGGGGTGAGGAAAACGCAATGAGGGGCACATTTTTGCCAGGTTGGGTTTAAAGTTTAAACACCGCCTTTGGACTCCCTTTTTGGAAATCACAAAATTGAAATTGGCAACCACTGCCATTTATCGACTAAGAACGAAGAAATCTGCAAAATGTGATGACTCGTCTTATTGTCAGATTAATCCGATTTGTGCCCCCTTTTTCGTTTGGCAAAATCCTGGATACACCCCTGTGTATCAAATGATGTCCAAATCAGACCTGTCGAAAAGTGGGGAAGGGAATCGAGATTGATTCTGTCCAACAGGTTTCGTGAAGGGTCAGATCTTGTGTGCATTCCTATATTGTAAACATTGGTGGACATTAACGGTCTGGCTAATCTAAAATTAGATTTCACCAGAGAACTAGGATGGAAATCTGCTTGTATTGAAAAAGGAGAAGGTGAAGGAGCAGAAAGAGGAAGAATAGGAGAATGAGAAGGAGGAGAAGGTGAAGGAGGAGGTGAAGGAGGAGAAGCAGGAGAGGAGGAGAAGGTGAAGGAGGAGGGGAGAGGAGGAGGGGAGAGGGAGAGGAGAAGGGGAAGGAGGGTAGAGGGAGAGGAGAAGTGGAAGGGGAAGGAGGGGAGAGGGAGAGGGAGAGGGAGAGGGAGAGGGAGAGGGGAGGAGGGAGAGGGAGAGGGACAGGAACAGGGGAGAGGGAGAGGAAAAGGGGAGAGGGAGAGGAGAAGGGGAAGGGGAAGGGGAAGAAGAAGAAGGAAGAGAAGAATGGGGAGAAGAGGGACGAGGAATAGGAGTAGGAGAAAAAGAATGGGATAGAGATAAGGACAAGGAAAAGAACAAACAGCTTCAAACATTCCGAGACACATTGCGCAGAATTAATTGCAAGGCCACATATCTATAGATGATCCAGCACATACTCCAGCCACATTCACTCGAGGCTTTCTTTCGTCAAATATGTAGGGTTAGGGTTAAGGTTTAGTTTCATCATAACTCCTTGGTTTCATGTAGGTTTAGTGTTAGGTATAGTGTTGGATCACGGGTATAAGTTATGAATGCGGTTCGTAAAGGATGCTGACCGCGAACAATCGTTCCTCGAGCATGCGTTGTTTTAGAACAGACTCTGTAATCCCGCGAATTCTGTTCTTTGTAATTCCCAAAGCAAGAGGTCATAGGGTAAACAGAACTAATGAATGATTTTTGTTTTAAGCTCCCTCAAATGAGAAGTTTTTATTTGTTTTATACGGTTCAACTCAATCTTTATTTACAAAAGAATATAAGTAGATCCGTAATCACTTTTCATAAATCACATTTTTTTTCTATCAATAATCACTTGATACTAGCCAATGCAATGCCCCATAATTGACTGAATGTGCAAGTCTATTAGGCTTAAATACTATAACAGATAATTTGAATATCTACATTACAAAATCATGTCCTTACATTCATTCACTTTTATAGGAATTTGATACCTTAGAAAATACATTAACATAAATCAATACATACATGTATTCAGAATTATTGATGTTATCACACGTTTGTAATGACGTACAAGTTTTTATACTTCACGTCTATCTTTTCCCAATCATGAATTTGACATAAAATGAAGGAACTCTCTTAACTGTCAAGCACTCTTTTTGTCTTTAAAGGATAGGGCAATGGCACCCAGGCTATTTTTGTTCATGTAGATAGCATATCAGATAGACCATGAAATTAAAGCTTTTGTGCATGGTAAAAATTTTCCAGCAAACACTCCATTCAAATCTATATAGATTATTATACAAACATAAGTGAAATTTACAAGAAATCAAATAATATAACCTTTAAGAAGGCAATATTGGACTCAACTCTCCTTTCTCTTTCATGATGGGTTTGGTACGAAATATGAATCACTGTACATATTCTAAATGTTATCTTACATCAATTAATGGACACTGGCTCTATAAGATATGTGATCATTCTCCTAATTGCAAATTATATGAAATAGAAAATGTTAACGAGTAAATCACAATATCACACATTACTCATGGTGCAATATTAATACAGGTAATTCAATATCTTTATTAAATTCACCTTTAGCATCACGATTATCTAAATCAAATAAAAATGATCTGTTACGTAAAATAATTAGAGGTAGAATTAAACTGCTATCTTATTCACAATCAACTTGGGCACAATTAAAATGCATTCTTTATCAAACACAACAATCGGAAGAAGGGTGAGGACTTCTCATATTGGCCTTGACAAGTGCTACAAACCTGTTTTGTTCACATCAGGTTAGCTTAATTCTAATTAGCATTATTTCACATGAAAACGATAACACAGAGATATCAAATTGTTCACACACAATCTTGGTAGCTAAAGCCAATATGCTGGTTATGACATGTTATATGACACAACTTCAAGAAATATGTACATATGTGAAAGGAGTGTGTCCACACAGGTGCTCATACACGTACACTTTCCACACTGAAGTCTGCGCTACCTGTGATACATTCGTCTTACAGTAATGATATAAAGCCATCTTTGATCATTCATTGACCATATTCTTGAGAACAATCAGATGAGAAAACAAGCTCACATCCACAAGATAAAATAAATTTGTTGATTATAACAATGAAGAAAAAACAATAAATCAATCTAGCAATGCATTCAAGTTAATTGCATGATACTTAATAAAATTCAATAGCTCTCCATGATCCTTAAAGGGCTGGTCACATTTGTCCGATAACATTGGCGATAAAGATAATGATAAACACCAAAAATCGCTCAAAAGTTGTTTATTTGGAAAATAAATAGGAATTCTTGTGGCAAGTCAGATTTCTCTGATATAAGGTAATGAGTCTCCCCTCCGAGTTTATCGTCTCGGGGGAATCGCTCGGCCATCAATTTTTTCAGGACAGCGCTCACCGATATCTTCTGAGATTAATGGTTTGTGCTCCTTCGAGGTGATGATAGTTCAGAAGAATCATGTGGGCAGTGTCCGTCGTGCTTGATTGACACAGAACTCCACCGATTTTATCGTCATCATTATAAGTAGATTTTGTATGTGCATACATTATCTTTATCCTTTTGAGACAAAATGTGACCAGCCCTTAAAGCTTGTGAAAGGCTTACCTGACATAACAACAAGTGACGTATGCCCAATGGATACTATCAAACAAAATTAAACTGTACCCAATGGGTGAAGGTGTTGCTTACCACAACACAAATTTCAACGTGATCGTCCTTCCTAAGCACTGACCCATGGGCAAGAAGTTCAGAAGCACACACAAAGGCCAGAATTTGCAAATGTTATTGGTAATAGAAGTTGATGTATTTTTCATCATATCTCCTTGTTAGAGGGTTTGATATGCACATGACATTTACAAAACACAAGACAGATTGCTATTTTTATCTGGAAAACCAAAAATGTATATAAGTGGAGGTTGAGGGTTCGAATCTCAGCCTGGCACTAGCGTCCTTGGCAAGACATTAATCCACATATGCCATTGCTGATTACGGCCGCCGGAGCTAAAGCCAGGGTAATAATATCCAAACCCTTTGAAAGCGCATAGGGACGTTATATCATAATGTGATATGCGCTATACAAGAACGGTTTATTATTATAATTATTATTATTATTATTATAATTGTATGACTTTCACAATTTTCATTTACCATTATTTCCCTTACATTTCCTAGAGGGGAAATATGAGCCAGATCGTATAACTTCTCTGGGTATATTCCATGACATCTTGATTTGAATGCGTTTTATAACACTTTATGCTTCAATTTCAGAACAAAACAATTTTTTTTCCATGGTGATAAATGCTTCCCTTAGGAAAAGCAAATTAGAATACATAAAAGAACAGCCAGACTGAGGCACCTTCCCTCTCATGCAGTTAATAAAAAGAATGTTTTCAAACAACTGCATATGAACATTTCTGATGCTTTCAAAAAATTCTTTCAAAAATATCAGTATCACAGTGGCTATACATTTTTTATATCTTTCTATGTTATAATATCATCAAGTAATGATGCTGTTACTTCAGAATGATAGAGAGCTTAGTAAGATCTGACTGCTGGTGGGACGGTGGCACAGTCTTGTTGGTCCAGAGTCTCGTCGATGACCGGTCTGTACTCTAGCTTGACCTATGAAAGAGTGACAAGGAGAGTGAGTGAGAGAGAAGGAGAGTGAGTGAGAGAGAGGGAGAGAGAGAGAGAGAGTGAGAGAATTTTTATTTCTACTATAAAAGCAAAAAGTCATCATTTTAAGAATCATAGTAATAAAATAAACATTCAATTATCCATTTGAAAAGGTTTCCACAGTATAACCAAGTAATTTGTGGTTCGTCTAATATGTAGTATATTTCTAGCTAGGCCTTACATATTACACCTAAACATGTTCATAAAATATCAAGAAATCAAATTGGGCATTAGACCAAATGATGATTAGATCATTAGAATACAAAGAAAGTGGACAACTAAACAAAAAATGGATGAACAGGAAGCAGATGATCAGGATTTTATGAAGTGGGTATTAGACAAATCTTTTTCAAATTACCCTTAGTACATAACAATAAAATTTTACAAAAAGTACAACTGAACATTTCTAATGAATAACATGTGAATGTGCAGTCATTAAGTAGATTGAAATTATTATGCTGCATTTGGTGAATTACCTTAACAATACACATTTTTGCAGCTGAGGAAAAGGGTTTACAGTTCTAAACTAAACTGAATTTCGATTCGAAATGACCTTTTGAACTATAGTGCTCTCACTGGCCTACTTTCTACATGTGCACTGATATTGTGTAAATTACATTCCTCCTTGTTTACAGATTCTGGCCAAGAGATACCTCTCAAGCATTTCTTGTAGATTTCTTATCTCCGGTAATCTACAATCTTCCTATTGTCACATACCTACCTGTGTGAATTTCACACATTGGTATGTCCTGTGCAATATACATGCAATTTACAACCTGTCAATCAAAGATCATGACCTTGCAAATGACTTTCTCTCATAAATCAACTCGAGTGCTTTGATGCTGTCAAAGTTATCAGAGGTGTGCGAGTGTCTGTGAGAAGAAAGTCTGAAATAATCTGAAATGTCTGAAAAGAATATGCATTGATGTATTCAACAGGAGTGTTAAAATAACGTAACTCTACCCTTCAACATCATATTCAAAAGATGGGTTTAAATCTCTACACTAGTTCTTATCAAGTGCTTATATTCTTAACACCTGAACTTTTCTGAACTCCAACGATTGATAAAACCTTGTAAGATGCAGGAAGTGAACTGATGTATAAACCTTACCTCTCCAGTCTTCTCATCCATGTATGACATAGTATGCTTCCTCCAGTGTTCAGATTCAGGCTTCTTCTGCTGGCCTTCAAGAGGCTTCTTGTAGTCATACTCATCAACACGATCCTACAGGGGAGGACAAGATGTAAATACAATGTTTCAACACTCACTTCACTCATTTGTGTGTGTTCACCGTTCTTCTCTTTACTTCTTACACTCATAAACATAAACCTGTACTTCCTGATATATGACCATTTTTTATTTACTTCACCCCACAAAGAAAAAGTCACTCGACATGACCATTGAATAAATGTTAATTTGTGGATGCACTGTATGACAACAAAACAATTTTAAATATATCATTTATATAGTGTTTGGGTGAGAGAATGATGTCAAAATATTCTTCTATCCAACAAGAATTGTCGATCAGGATACTCATCATCACTTAAGACAACTATTAAAGAGAAAGTTGAGTTCTGTGCTTACATTGTGTGAAAGCAAACGGGAAAGGGTGATCATGCCTACATAAGAATTGGTTTTGGAATCATCAAAATGATAAGAAATTGACCCGCTTAAAAGCACATGCACTGCACTGAGAATTGGGTGTATGGGTCTGCACACAGAATTGGGTGTATGGGACTGCACACATATGAGGCATGAACGGTGGTCTGAACAGCTATTTCTCATCATATTTTGAATATGAGGGCATTTCAAGGGCAATCATTTTCAGGGGACCTTCCTATTATGATGTTCATCCAAAGTGACATAAAAGGAATGAGAAAGCTCACAAATCATTTTACACCTTTCCCACAACTCCACCTTCTCGTAAGTCTTCCCTAGCATGGGCTCCCTTGTTTTGCTTACATGCCTTGGCACTGCACATGGTCTGAAACTGAAGTCCAACTTGATATCAGCAGTACCAGCTCCATCACCACAATAATCATTATCATAATCATCATCACTATCATCATCATTCTTATCATGATCATGATAACTCACCTTAAAGTCTTCCCTAGCATGTGCTCCCCGACTCTCCTTGCGGGCCTCAGCGCAGTACATGGTCTGGACTGAGTTCAGGAGAAGGTTTTGTAGCTCAAGGGTCTCAACCAGATCTGTGTTCCACACGATGCCACGGTCAAAGAGCTGGAAGAAAGCAGAACCACATCAATATCTCTTTCATTTATTCATTTACTTCAGATATTTATACAGGCTAGCACACTTTCACTTGATGGTTTTCCATGGAGAAACGTTTTATGACTGTAACAATAACAATCACAAACTAGATGAATCTTCGACCGTGCGCGGTCAGAATTTATGCCTCCGCCATCACCAGATTGGAAATGTATGGCATACATGTACACTCTAGAAAAGATTGGTCCAACAAAATTACAAATCTTTTCACTTAACCCATTCGCGACAGAGTGACCACATTATGTGGTTTGCCTTGTTTACAAGAAAACTAGAACGTTTTGTGACCCCAAACTTCGCCTGCCGATGCAGAAATATTTTGGCCAATCAGAACACTCCTTACTTCGTCTCACCAAAAATCTATTTCAGGTTTATGAATTTTAGAAGACCCATTATTGGACATTTCACTTCAAATCTGTACGAGCCTGCAATGAATATTCATATCTATTGTTCCTAGCCAATGTATCATAGCAACAAGGGGAAATCGATAGCGGCTATCGCGATCCTTTTTTTTTATCTACAACTTCAGACTTTTCAGTTAGATTCAGGCTAGCCTAGCACGTCTAATTTCTCATCTATTTCTTATCTTCTGTGCATTTCTGTTTATTTCCCCCAGTTTTGTCCACTTTGTTGTGGAAGTTTTTGTGATTTATTTTATCCTGGTGGACGTGTAGTACGTAATTTTAATTGTTTTCGGTGAAAATCTGGTGAGTTTGTTCGACGTGAGTGAGTCTATCGCGCTCGCAAGTGTTCGCGTGTGTTGTGAATGGCATTTGTCTATGTTGTGAATACGGACTACCGTACGGTAGTCATGCCTGTCATTTCGTTGAACTTTTTTCTTTGGGTTACTTACGGTCCTGTCATTTGAGCTTTGAGTTAGTTTATAACTCATTCATGTCTGTTTGAGTGGGTTTCGGAGTTGTAAAATATATACAACAACTGTATGTATTTTTTTAAAATATTCGTGTGGATTTGCAAAATTTGTCTGGTGGCTGAGGCTCGCCGAATGTACGCCAGTATAAGTTTGAGTGTGACTTTGTTGTGTGACTGTGATGCATGCCGAATATGAGCGCGGTTGAGTGAGTTAGCTCTGTGCCTCGCATGCATGTCATTTTGAAGTCGAGATCCAATTTATTTTGTCATTTTTATTTTATCCAAGCCCGATGAAAAAGAAAAAAAAAACAATTGCAATGTAAAGAAAGAACATGAATACATTTACTAACACTGACATGACTGAACACTGAATACAAATTGCTAACATTTTTTTTCCCTCACCACGCAACGCTCTCTGACACGTCTAATCAAGTTTTCGGGGAGGGATGTTTCAATAATAAAATATTTTTTAAAGAATTTTTTCAAGGGTGGGGACACACAAAGTTATGACCTGGATATGGCAAAATTTATTGGGGGGAGATGTGCCTCTTGATATCCCCTTTGAATGGCCACTGCTACTGCTTAGGCAGTTAGGGGAACCAACCAACCAGTAAAAATATTTATTTCTACAGTTTCAAGAATAATCAAGTAAGAGCTACAATTTAATTTATTCACCAACGTAAATCTTGTGCTTTGGGGTCATTATTCAGCCAAGCAAGGAGGTCTGTGATAACTCCTCGATTCAGCATAATATTATCAATTTCCAACAGTGTTATTGTTTACATTACCGAGAAAGGGTTGTTGAGTAAATGAGTCATTCTTGGTCACTAGGCAACGTTTACCAGTGGGCTGCAGTAGTTTAGAACTACCAGTCCTGGGTAATACTATATTTATTTTTTGCTTGTATTTTCTGTTGTAATATAAGGTTTCTGGTAGTTCAAAACATTCAATTGTTATTATTGCTACATAATATGACACCATTATATTCAACTCCAACACGTTCAATCTGATAATCAAAGAACTATTTTCAAGAATTTCCAAATGAATGACTAGATGACAGACTATTGCACAGTACACACACAGGTAAAAATACACGTACATGTAGACACTGGCTCTGTACTGCGCGATGAATCACATTCCTGGCATACCTCCCTTTCCAATTCCCACGCTATTTTTTCCTTGGGCTAAAAATAACACAAGCTATCGATAGTTGTGGTCCTTCGAGTAGCTATACCATTTTGGGACAGGATGAATGATAAATTGGGGACAAAATCACAGACTCATAAAATTTTTTAGCAAGGTCAGTTTGCTAATAATACGAAACTTTTCAGATTCTGCATGTAAGTAAAGATATTACTTCTCTCATTTTGTGACTTTATCCGACTCGATCCCTTACTGCTTGGGGTGTCATTTTTCAACCCCCCTGTACAGAGTTGACGAATCCAAAATCACGCTGTGCCAGCATGAATGACTAGAATAGATGATTCCACTTTGAAATGGGCATGCACTTTCAAGAATGACAGACAAACAAAAATAAATAAAAATATAAAAAGTACTGTACATTGTATCACTATTTCAGAATATAACAGATTACTTTACTAAATGATAGCTTTCATAAAGATTTCATTTCAATTGAATGGTGTAAATCACAGGCATATTTAGCTTGGGAACAGTCCCTCTCAAACTGCATGTCCCTTTTGGTGAGTGTCGTGTTCCTAGACTTGCAAGAGCATGTACTGCGCTTGTTGCCGTCTTTGAATATTTGGATATCATGATCACAAGAACCAACCATTTTCATGTATATAATGACCTCTATGACCTTTGAACTTTGACCTTGAGACCCTAAAATCTAATCCGTTCATCGTCCCTCACATATGCATACATGGGCCAAGTTAGAGGTTGATCCGTCAAACAGTTCTGAAGTTATTGCAAGAACGAACCATTTTTATGTACATAATGACGCCTTTGACCTTTGACCTTGAGACCCTAAACTCTAATCAGTTCATCGTCCCTCCCATATGCAAACATGGGCCAGGTTAGAAGCTGATCTGTCAAACAGTTCTTCAGTTATCGCGAGAACTAACCATTTTTATGTATATAATGACCTCTATGACCTTTGAACTTTGACCTTGAGACCCTAAAATCTAATCAGTTCATCGTCCCTCCCATATGCATACATGGGCCAAGTTACAAACTGATCCAAAAAACAGTTTTGAAGTTATCGCGAGAACGAAAAGGGGACGGACGGACGGACGACCCGAAAACATAATGCCTCCGGCACCACCTACGGTGGGCGGAGGCATAAAAACTTGTAACAACGAAACATAAACCTGAAGAAAGTTGATGAATATAAGAACATAATCTGCGGTATACTTAAAATCAATGTTGATCTTTCATTCCTGTAGTATTCATAATGCCATCTCAACTTCTAACAAACCCCATACATCCTACTGCTAAAAGCCCCCCCCCCCTAGTCAATATCATCCAAAATGTGTCCCACTACAACGGTTTCACACTTAAGTTACAGTTTTCACATGCATATGCTTCAAGTTGAGGTCGGGTGAGAAACTTTTCTTCTCATTTCTCCACAAACGAGAAGGGTTTTCAAGAAAACACAAACAGATTGCATATTACTGTTGCAGTTTAAACATGGAAATGCTGTAATAGTTCTAGTGAGCTCAAACTAATCACATTTCACAACAGATTTATACAAAATACTAGAACATTTCCTTTCACTTGAAACAGTCTGTAAGAACAACTGAAGGCATTCAATTGACTCACCTTGATATTGTCAAGGTTCTTGTAGACATCACTAATCAACTCACAACCTTCTTCCAATGTCTCTCCTGTCCTGAATACAGCAGCATTGTTCTGCATGGTCTGTTCACACGATGAAACATGAAAGATAAAGCGTCAAAAATATAGGATTAACACAATGCCCTTCTACAGAGAGCAGAGCCCTCTATAAATTGCTGTCCATACTTCTCAATTTTGCTTACCTAAACATAAATGAAAGTGATATCACATTTAAGCTTCATACAATTATCTGTATTAATTTCCATGAAGCTCTATTTCAACACTTTTTTTTATATTCATAATTTTTTTTGTACTAAACTTGGTTAGACTTCTATTGTTGTAATGAAATCAAGTCAATGGGGATTCAATTTTCAAAATTCCAATAATGCCTCAAAAAAACTGACTTCACATGCTCATACATAATATTTAATATTTCAAAATTATCTCACAATGTGGTGATTCAACATTTGCTCTAGGCTTTTCTTTGTCAAATATTTAAGCCTATGATTGTATTTCAGCCTACATGTATGTTTAGGGTAAGGGACAATCTTAGGTATGGAGAATGCTGGATTCAAGTAAAATAGGGGCAGCTGCATGAAATACATGTAACAACCCTTACACACACACTTAAGCCCGGCGCACACTGTACGATCCGCCTGCGACCCGATTTTCGAACAAATTGCATTTTGCATTAAATGTGAAAGTTTCAAAAAGTGAAATTATCTCATTTGAAGTTCGAAATAATGATACGAATACTAATATCGAAATTATGGTTAACTGCAATTCTTCTGGTTAGAGTAAAGGCCAAATCGGCTTCAAATCTTAGTCGATCGATTTGGAATTGAATTCGCTTTTATTCCTACACAGGGGCTCGCAGTAGCCCTGAATTTTTATTTTAGTATTCATACTACAATTCGGAACTTTGATCACGAAGATTTCACATGTTTGAAGGTTCATTATCAAATGTAATAACTTTTCCCAAAATCGCATCGTAGTCAGATCGTGCAGTGTGCACCGGGCTTTACATGCAAAGTCTGTGGAGGTGAAAAGAGTCTCCATATTGCCTTGCATACAAAGAAGGTCTACAGTGCAGGGTTGGCACGAATTATATCAAGTTGATTTAAATTGCGATTTAAATCACCTTGACTTAAGAATGTTGTTGAATTTTTTGACGTGCCACTTTTTTATTTTAAAATTTTTGGCTATAAAATCCATTCCAAGTAAGACTTTCTGTACTAAATATCATGCCTGAATTAGATCTACCAAAATAATTTGTTTCCTTTCTTTAGGAGCAACATTTATGGCTATATATCTGATTTTTTTTCTATTGAAAAAAACATGATTGATTTTCCAACCCTGCTACTGTATAGAGTGAATGAATGGTGGACCATTTCACAAGAATGCCAAATTAGGAATCTGATCTGTGTTAGAAACTGACCACATGGCAATCATCACAGGAGCATGTGTAAAATCATAAATGTACAGATTAGTACAATTCTGAGTGATCTTCAGAGTGGCAATACCAGATGACATTGCTCCTACCTTCTGCATCTGAAGCCTGAGTTCAGCAGCCTTGATGTCACCATCAGCATACCTCAGCTTGTCAAGGTTAGCTACTGAGGCTTCGCCAGCATTCTATGTTAGGATGAGATGGTAAGGATGCAATCAAATATCATACTCATCAAAAACAAAAAATCAATCATCAGTGCTATGCTCATCTTATAGATTTGTACAGAGAAGTGACCTGGAGGGACTTTTTTTTTGTATATAACATGCAAAATGTGAACAATAGCCAGCCAAAACACCAAGGATCCAGAAGGCTAATCAATGGTTCACTGCAACTCATTAAAAAAATATATAAAAAGCAATTTAAGGAAAAATATTGGGCAATAGGTAAAACATTGAAGTCATGAAATGCGATTTGCCAAAAGAAATCTATGCACACGCCTTTTAAAAGAATTTAGTCCTGTACAGGAAGGCGTTCCAACAACATGATTTGGGAGACTGTTCCAAACCCTTTATTTTGTAGAATACACAAGCAGCTGCAACTTGGCCCCTGTGAGTTAAACAAGGAATTGATAAATCTTGAAGGGCAGTGGATTCATCAACACAAATAACCTTGAGTGCTTTTTTCTGAATGTTGTCTAACATGCTAAGTATGGTAGAGGAGGCATTTATCCAGCATAAAGATGCATATTCCATTATGCTGTACCCTTTATAGCTCTACCCTTTATATCAAGCTTATTAGCAACTTTCCTTAGAGCCCCAAGTCTTTGCCCAGCTCTAGAGGCAACAGTCTGTATATGCTTGGTCCAGGTTAATTTCCTGTCAATTGTTACACCCAGCATTTCGATCTCATCCTGAGCGACAAGAGAACAATCACCAAATTGCAAGTTTGACTGTAAGGGGTACAACCAATATCGTACAAAACTCACAACAAACAATGAAATATACGGTCTGTCAGATCTTACTGGTTTGATGTCTGTAATGAGCTCTCACAGTCTGTTCTCTTCAGTGATAGTATGAGCACAGGCACTTCCATATACCTCCAGATCAAGCAGTGATATGGGGCCCGTTGCATAAAGCTTACCATTAATGGTAACTTTGCCATCAATGGTAACTCCAAAGGAAACCTTGATTTTGATTGGCTTGTTGAGTGATGTTACCATGGTAGATACCATTGATAGCAGAGTTACCATTAATGGTAAGTTTTATGCAATTGGGCCCAGATGGTCTTAATTAAAAACCCCACTAACAAGAAATAAACACACCTGTAGAAGAACAGTGTCTGTCCAATCTTACCAGTTTGATGTCTGGGATAGCCTCTCCCAGCTTGTTTGCTTAGTGATGGTGTGAGCACAGTGCATCCGAAGACTGAATTAAACCCAACCCTTACCCTAACCTTACATAAATACAAACATATCTTACAGGTTTAATGTCTGGAATCTTCTCTCCCGGCCTGCTCTCTTCATTGATAGTGTGGGCACAGGCGCGTCCAAAGACAACCAGATCAAGCAGTGAGTTGGCTCCAAGTCTGTTGGCTCCATGGACAGAAGCACAAGCAGCCTCTCCGCAGGCAAACAGACCGGGCACAACAGTGTCGCCATTTTCATCGCTGTATGTCAGCACCTACAATGACCAGAACAAAAAATGGACACATGAGTAAGAGGTGAACCAATATCTGCTCTAGGATATATTTAGGTATATGGTAAATTGGAAAAAGAAAGCATGTTTTTCTAATTGACATTAAAAATGGATTCCCTTTTTTTCTAAAGAAAGATGTTGTAGAACAATATTTCTATAAAGATCACAAAAGAAAAAGAAAATAAAATATCATGACAGCAAACTTGTCTCCCAAATATAATGACAAAATTCTATTTGTGATAATTTTTGGAAACTTGGTTGCACTACAAGCACTAAACAAATTCCAGTTAAAAACAAGTTCATGTTGGGCAGGAAAAGGATTTTGGCTCTACGGACAGCACAGCTTCCTACCTGTCCCTTGTAGTTGGTGGGCACTCCACCCATGTTGTAGTGGACAGTGGGAAGCACTGGGACAGGGTCCCTGGTCACATCAACTCCAGCAAAGATCTGGGCAGTCTCGGAGATTCCTGGCAGTCTCATGGCCAGCTGCTGGGGTGGCAGATGGGAGAGCTGAAGGTAGACATGATCCTTGTCAGGTCCACAGCCCCTGGATGTTACAAGAATGAAGGATTTAATTATATTTCTAAATATGATGTTGAGTACTTACTGGTCACACTATTCCATTGTTGAAAGAAACTGTCTAGAGGATTCCTGCAGAATGGCTGATTATGTTGCAAACATGAACAATTGTGCAATGTGACATTTCATAATCATCAAGAAAAATTAACAAATTCACCAAATTTTGCCAAAAAAAATCACAAAAAATTGAAAGAACTGGAGACACATATCTGGATATATAGGATTACACAATCAATTGGGTTTTTTTGGACCAGAGTTGTAAAATATTCCAAGCCATGTATGAAAAATCTTAAGCTACTAAAGTGGAAGGTAAGTACAGCCTTGCTCCTTTATACGGCATGCGGTTTCTAATTCTCAGTACTTTTATCATTGATTGTTATACTCACCTTCCTTCCCTGATCTCGATGGTCATGGACCTTGAGACGACGTCCCTGGAAGCAAGATCCTTGGCAGTAGGAGCATACCTCTCCATAAACCTCTCACCCTCACTGTTGAGGAGGTATCCACCTTCCCCACGACACCCCTCTGTGATCAGACAGCCTGCTCCATAGATACCTATACAGTAACCAAGTATAAACCATTGCAAATATAAAACCATTCTTGATCTCAATAGGTTTAGGGATCTCAAATTTCTTTAAACAGGACTAAATTCACATTCATGAACATTCTAAGAATTTGATGGAAAAGAGCACTTGTAAAAGACCTCCAAACGATATTTGGAATGTAATTTGAAGTGATTCTGAATATAGGTTTCCTTGTCCTCTCTTAATATGTAGAATCTGTAGAATTTGATGATATGCTGCTTCAAACCTTCCTCTCCTACTCCTAATACCAGCTTAAAATCACACTTTTATGATTTACACTATTATTACAGCTGGTATAGCTATGGCTGCAACTAAATGGCTCATCAGAAGTGCTGTTCAAGAACCTATCATAGGTGAAAATGAGTACCGTATTCGCCGGCGGAAAGGCCGCACTATTTTCACTCCAAATATTATCCCAAAGTCGGGGTGCGGCCTATGGGCCGCAACAGAGAAAAATAAACTGCCTCCAAAATCCCCACACGTATTGGAATGGACGGGACCAACGTTAGATCTAACACTACACTACAGTAGGCCCCCTAAGCCTGTGCTCTATCTCCAACGATGTAGATCTACTTATCTTTCAAGTACTGAAATATTTTCAGTAATAAATATAATTCAGAACTAATAACTACATATCTTATCAATATAGTTACAAACACGGCCTCGTTGGTCTTCCGAGGCTGACAAAGCACCCGTACAAAGCTCTCTATTGGCGCTGATTGAGCTCTAGTAAAGTGCTGAAATCAGCCACCCCGCCCGGTAGATGTTTTCTGTGCTATGGGACGCCAAGTGTGCCCTGACTGCTTCTGTTACAAAATCACCCTGCAATTTTACTTTTGTAACAAAATCAAAAGTGGGGATGGATTTTGTAACAAAATCATTAGTGTGGATTGATTTTGTAACAAAATCACCAGTGGGGATTGATTTTATAACAAAATCATTGATTTTGTAACAAAAGCAGACAGGGTACACTTGGCGCCCCATAGTAGGGGCTTTGTAAGTTTTAATTTGTCTTTTGAGCACACCCTTTGTATGTGTTGAGATCAATGGCACCCCCTCAACCTCCGCGCTATTTCAGTGCGGTTGTATCCTTGCCGGATCCTTCACGGAGATGTATGTATTTTGTATGGAGAACGGACATTATCGCAGAGGATTTTTCATAGCGCATGTGACGTGCGCGTTACCCTGCATTGTAAGCATAGACCACTGACCTCTACCACAAACCACATCGCTCTCGGAAGAGTAACATGGCTTCAAGTGCTCGCACGCGCGGGAATGGGCGATGATCCGTCCAGGTGGTAGAGGTCAGTGGCATAGACATTGTAAGTCGTGGCAAAGAGCTTAAAAGCTAAGATAGGGCATTCCCAACATTTTATGTAACGTAAGTGGCCTCATATGGGGAAGGCCAAGGGCGCCCTTCCCTTGGCCGTTACATCGGACCCTTTACACAATCGGGAGAGTTTCCTATCTTTCTTTTCACGATCTTTGGTCATGGCAAGCCCATGTTTCAGCTTGCAAATCGTCGTGACGACGTTTTCAATTTCCTCTTCGAAACCATCATGCTGTATTATGTATTTTTCTGTCTTTGGATGTCACATAGGGAACCTTTGATGGAATATGCACCTATGTAAGATATCTCTTCACGGTTTTTTAGAGTGGTGGAAACATTTCCTTTCCAATTTCATTTGTGATTGTGCCTCAATTTGCGAGTTGCATTCACGGTTGATAGTCCTATTTGTTGTCGAATTTTTACTAGGTCTAGGAGACGGCATGTACCGTATACTTACCGGTAGTCTACAAAGATGTATGTGTTTGCGAGTAGTACTAGCGGCTTCGTCAGATTCTCTTCAACTAAAGTTCAACTTTTTAAATTCTTAATGACATAAAGCAAAGACATCTAGGAATAATCGTCTTCAAATAGTCAATACAATAAAAAGTTTGGCCCTTGTTTTTTTGTTGTATGATATTTGGGGAGGGGGGCAAAATTTCTTATGCTTGTGATTTTCCTCATATTTTTTTTTTCTTCAAATGAGTTGTCAAAGTTGGGGTGCGGCCTATCCGACGCTGCGGCCTATCGGCCGGCGAATACGAGTATTGTCATTAAAAGTGACAGAGGGACATTACCTGTAGGGTGGAACTGAACAAACTCCATGTCTTCATTGGCCAGACCAGCCCTGGTTAGCATAGCAGTACCATCACCAGTGCATGAATGAGCAGATGTACAGCTGAAATATGCACGTCCATAGCCACTGAGGGATAGACGACAAACACAGTAGTTTTAAAGGGGCCACTTTAAGCAATGAATACATATTGCAGCACAATATTCTTTCAAGAGTGTTATGCATCTTCATATTTAAAAGAGGATAAACTTCTTGAAAGCCTGCCACTTGTGGATTATTATCCTAGGAAGACCTGGCGAATTCTTAAAGATCCCTTTTAGGAAGAAATATCAGGCAGTAGTCAATAGAAATTGATCGAAACATTTTGATGAAAGGATGCCGTGCTGCTATAGTCACTGAACAGTTAGAGGTCTAGCTTACCCTATAGCTAGGACTGTGTTCTTAGCCCTGATCCTGTGAATAGAGCTGTCTTCCATGCACAGATCCACAATGCCCTTTCATCTTCCCATACAGTACCCCCCCCCAATAATGAAGGGATCCCAAATCTCTACAGGCACTTAAAGAGTTCCAGGTCTAACTTACCCTGTACCTAGGACAGGTTCTTGGCCCCAATCTTGTGGATAAACGCATCTTCCATGCACAGTGGCACCGCACACCAACACCCTTCCCCCTCCCCATAATGATGAAGGGATCCCAAGCTTAAACAGACATTTACCAGTCCCGGGTCTAGCTTACCCTGTAGCTAGGACAGTATTCTTAGCTCTGATCCTGTGTATAGAACCGTCTTCCATGCACAGTGCCACCACCCCACGACACTCGCCTTCCTCCATGATGAGATCCAGAGCAAAGTACTCAATGAAGTATGATGTGTCGTAACTCAAAGACTAAAGGGCAAAGATAGGTGCGTGTTATAATAAGCTGAGCAAAAGCATAAACTAGACAAACAAGTATAGTCAAGCCTATACATAAGCCTGCCATTAGAAAATTTGAGTCTTGTTTGTATCTTTGAGACTTCTGATGAAAGTGAAACAAGATGAATGAGACTGCGTCTCCTATATGCCCCTGCCTAAATTCAGGTGATGGCTCAAACTGTTCTTGAAATATCGTGATAACCAGAATACAAAGCCTACAACTACATGTTAAAGGTAGTACATAGTGTTTGCAGAGATCATAGATTTTTCAAATGTATATTTTATTCGATCCAAGTGACCTACAGAAGAAGATAATGGTCGTGGGTGCGGTTAAAATCGGTCAAGGTTCAGAGATATAAAGTGGTTTTCTTTTCTCGAGCTGTATAGCGCAATCGGCAAAGATATTCTCCTCGGCCAAAATAAAGGTTTTACATAAGAAATCAAGTTCGTCGTTAAATAATATGATGAAGTAGTCTCACATGAAGATACTCCTAAAATTTCATGGCGATCGGCCAATGAATAACTGAGATATAGGGCTTAGCAATTCTGCCTTTGTTGCTAAAGGCGATCCCTATATTTTCAATAAAATACATTAAATAGAAAAACGTTAATATCTCGAAAACTAAACAATATTAGAATCTGCAGTTTGGAGGGTTGGTTAGGTACCCCCCCAAAGGGAGTGTTATAACAAAAAATGAATAAAATTTATTTTTTAAACCCCAACACTAAGCACTACCTTTAAATGACCACTTTGACATTTGACCTTACTCCTTATAACCCAAAAGTCTAATCACGTTATCTCCTCCTAGTCATGAATACAAAATAGTCAAGATATATTGATAATAAATTTTGTGATAAGTATTGTAGCTTTTGTACTCTATACAAGGTTACATTCAAAAGATTTCAGCACTACTGAGGGTATAAAATCTTCCATGTTTAGCGGTCCATAAATCATATGGCAGAGTCCTGGCCATAGCATATAATCAATGGACCTACAAGAAGCTCCTCCTCTTTGCAAAAGAATGACAAGACATGCTAATTTATTTCACACTACTTCAGAACGTCACTGAACACACTAATGTTAGTAATTACCTGTCCATAGAGTGTATGCAGCAGAGAATGACCAGTCCTGTCGGCCACGGCACAGCACCTATGGGCTTGACCTCCCTTGCCGTAGTCATAGCTCTGACCTCCAAAGGCCCTCTGATAGATCTTACCATCTTCTGTCCTGCTGAAAGGCATGCCATAGTTCTCAAGCTGGTGGAAGAGAAATGGAAAGCATATCCAAGAGGTTGATGAAGCACCATTTTCACAATAATAGCAATGCAACATTACAAGCAGCACTGTAAAACAAAATCTTTCACAATATAAAAATTTTGTAAATTGCAAAATTTCAGTGATGTGATATAATTAACTTTGCAGCATATAACTTTTGCAAAAATTACCATCATTCGCAAAGGTTTCTAGCATACGGAAGTTACCTTTTCCATAGAGCATACTTATGTGAGAATGGCCAGTAATTTTACACACACAACAGCATCTCTTTCTTTCAAAATCCGGACTTCAACCCTGGATCAACACTATACCTAACCTTAACCCTCGCCCTTTATCTTTAACCCTTTCATGACAGGAATTATTTAAGGGCTATATTGATCACATTTTGTTTGTCAAATTGGCAACAAAAATATTTTCCTTTTCATGCTACATGGTTTTAATAAACTGTAATATCTTTGAAAACAATATATATATACACGGTTAGGAACTTTGGCAAAAAATTAAAAAGACTGCCAATTTTTATTTTAAAAACCCAGTGATTTGGAACCTCTCAATGTGCTGCCAATTTGAAGATATTTGAAGATATCACAATGGGTGCAGAAATTTTTGCTCTTTCTACTCATGCATCTGGTATATTTTTTAGGGTTCTGAATAAGTTATTGAGCCAAACCACAAAGTGTGGTCAGCTGTCTCGAAAGGGTTAATGAAATAAAGCCTGGAGCAAACGTCACTGCAAATGGTGGTTTAACAGCCTACGGCACTGTAAGGGTTAACGGGATCCATTTTATTATTCTTACCTCGATGACAGCCTTTGGGGCCTCCTCTGTCATGTAATGAATAGCATCCTGATCTCCAAGCCAATCCGAACCTTTGACTGTGTCATACCTAGGAATATACACACAAGAAAAGCATGTCATCTATAACTACGAATATATACAATATATGCAGGGATATACACAATATATAACAATGAATCCAATGTAGATCCAAACTAGATGAATATTCGACCGCACGCGATCGGAATTTATGCCTCCGCCATCACCAGATTGGAAATGTATGGCATACATGTACACTCTAAAAAGGATTGGTCCAACAAAATTACAAATCTTTTCACTTAAAATTCACAGGAGACAAAAAATTTATTTCATTTCATTTTCAAATAAAAAACTTACCACTGATGACTTACAATCATCAAATACACCTATTTTATAGCAAATAGACCACTGTCCCCTTGAAATTTCTAAAATAGGTAGGCCTATAATGACCTCTTTGACCTTTGACCTTGAGACCCCAAAATCTAACCAGTTCATCGTCCCTCCCATATGAATACATGGGCCAAGTTAGAAGCTGATCCGCCAAACGGTTCCTAAGTTATCACAAGAACGAACCATTTTTATGTATATAATGACCTCTATGACCTCTGACCTTTGACCTTGAAACCCCAAAATCTAATCAGTTCATCGTCCCACCCATATGCATATATGGGCCAAGTTACAAGCTGATCCGTCAAACAGTTCCTAAGTTATCACAAGAACGAACCATTTTTATGTATATAATGACCTCTACGACCTTTGACCTTGAGACCCCAAAATCTAATCAGTTCATCGTCCCTCCCATATGAATACATGGGCCAAGTTAGAAGCTGATCCGCCAAACGGTTCCTAAGTTATCACAAGAACGAACCATTTTTATGTATATAATGACCTCTATGACCTTTGACCTTTGACCTTGAGACCCCAAAAATCTAATCAGTTCATCGTCCCTCCCATATGCATACATGAGCCAAGTTACAAGCTGTTCCGCCGAACGGTTTATAAGTTATCGCAAGAACAAAAAGGGGACGTACGGACGTACGGACGGACGACCCGAAAACATAATGCCTCCGGCACCACCTACGGTGGGCGGAGGCATAAAAATAAATTAGAAAACAAAATATACCTAAGAATCATCTTTACAAAAAAAAAATTATTTCCTGAAATTCCTCTTTACCTGAATCTAAGAAACCATCCTGATATCAATCAGTTCTTTATTCTTTCACCTACTCATAGGCCCGAATTCACAAACGTAGTAATAGATTTGTACCGTGATTTATGCAGATTTTGTGGTATAAGTGCGCTTGATTTCACGCGTACACTTAGAAAGATCCAATAATGAATGCGCGTGAGAAGCAAAGTGCGCAAAATTTCACGCTAGTTGCCATTGTTTAGACCATGGTTTATCTAAATTTAGGCACAGTTTATTTCAATTAATTTACACAAACATCGATTAGACGATGGTTTGTGTAAATTAATTGAAATAAACTGTGCGTAAATTTAGATGAACCATGGTCTAAACAATGGCAACTAGCGTGAAATTTGCGAACTTTGCTTATCACGCGCGTTCATTATGGATCTTTCTAAGTGTACGCGCGAAATCAAGCGCACTTATACCACAAAATCTGCATAAACCATGGTACAAATCTATTACCACCTTTGTGAATTCGGGCCATACTGTCTCAAATGTTCATTGCCCTTCAAAATTAATTCTTAGAAATTCTATGAACATGTAGGTGTGAAGCAGCTACAAGCTGGAGACTCTTTTTTATATATTATGTGAACTGCTCTACAAATATTAATCCTTTCTATATTTGCCGAAATGTAACGTCTAACAACGGTGAAAAGTCATGGGGGTAAATGCAAACATTTCAACACATTTAAGAGACATCAAAGTTCAGTCCCTTACGTATTAAATGTTAATGTTTAGTAGCTGTTTGCTCTACTAGAAGTTTATGTGCTGTGCACTAGTGCACGTAATGTCCATTTTATTGCAAACATCGCTACAAATTTGTTTTTCTGTACTTTCAATTCACAAGGAACAGAAAGAAACACGAGAGGGATTAGCTTTAATTACCTGTAGTATGATCATAAAGCAGACATTGATTTCAGACTTTCAGAGGTACCTTTCTGTCACCTCTAAGCATAAATATATTTCGATACATACATTGGCCGGTATTCATAAAAGCTTTATACTTACTATGGCCAGGTATAATCCTGAATATTAGGCTAAGATAGTTTGAAAATTGTCAATATCTTTATCCCGTAAAATATACTGCATGTTCAGTTACTTATAAAAGCGATTACCGGTACTCAGTATGATTTCTCGACTTATAGCACTGCACCGACATATTTCATTCCTAAAATACGGCAACTTTCATATGGAGTGGTGATAATTTGCACTCCATAAATAATATTACTAATTTAAACCGCATTAAAAAAGTGTGGGAAATTGTCCGGGCATTTACAGAAGCAACAAATCTAATATTGGATTAAGGCCTTGGACATATTAAACATGAGTAGATTTTTATACTTACATGTGCCATCTCCAGTTATCTGGCTCCATATTCCCTAGTGCAGCATTGATACCACCCTGCATTTATAGGAAAAGAATATTATACAAATAACACACGGCCCAGCATGCGCCAGTTTAAATGCAGTGCACGCGAGGTTTCTTTAGATTGGTGCCGCTTCTGTGCACGAGCCGGTAGCGGCGAGTTCACAGTGCGCGCCATCTAAAGATACCGAACGTTCACTGCATTTACATTTCGCACAACAGGGTCAAGTGCGTTATTTGTTATATAAATTAATGACACATGAAAATCAAAACAAACGAAAGTCTAGATCTAACGTTAGAGTTACGAAAGTTCTGTTAGTTTTAGAAAATGAAAAGATCAGCAGGCAATATCATTTTTTGTTGTGCACCTTTTGCACTCTTGTTCACTGCGCGAAAAAAGTTGCATGTCATGTGACGTGTTTTGACCAATCACGATGCTTAAAATAATGGAGCTATTTTATAATACAATATAACCTTGTTTGAAACAGATTGAACATTAAAGATAAAGTTGAGTTCTGGTCATGGGATTACAATGTGACAGAAACTGTCTCAAAGCAACAGACCACTTTGGTTATGTATGCAAATTTTATGCATACCTTTCAAACAAAGGTAGTTCTTTACAACCTGAAAGCTTGCCGGACATAGCTACAAATAATGTATGCAAACTGGATTCCAAGCATTGAAGCTCATTTATAAAAAGCAGGTTCATGAAATAGCTCGTCACTAGGTGCTCAGAAAATATATGTGCATAAATCTGTATACATTACAGAAGCGGTCTATTGGAAAAGGTTGATCATGTCTACAAAAGAACTGGTGTATACTCTGCGGTTTTGAAATCATCAAAATGATCATGCTGCAAAGCATATGGGACTGCATGCATATGTGTCGTGATTCTTTGGTCAAAACATTTCAGATATTTCTTGTCATATTTTGAATATGAGGGTATTTGAGGGGCAATTCTTCTCAGGGGACATTTCTTCTATGATGTTCTTCCAAACTAACATAAAAAGCATGAGAAAGCTCACAAACTATTTTTCACCTTTCCCAGAACTCAACCTTCCCTTTAAATAATGTCTTTAATTTGAGAAACCCCATTCCTAAATTAACAGAATAAAGTGCATTTCTTTTGCACATATTCTTTCAAGAGTGTAACTTAATTTGTAAGAACTCTCCCAGGAAGAAAGAAAAAAAAAATAGCTAAGCCATCCCATTTAGTTATACAATGATGAAGAGTTTCTTGAGAAATCACATGTGCTTCTTGTGTAGCTCACATACAAAAATGTACATTGTAGTTTATTGACAGTAATTTTATAAACCTAATCTTTCAAATTCATCATACTGATGATTTTATCAACTCTAAAAGATTATGCCTGTTTTTACGTAAGGACTACTTAAAAATAATGAAAGCTTGGTTGACTAGAGCATAGCAAGTTACATGGGTGTTGTAATACAAATTTTAATCCAGTGTCAAAAATATCTTGTTTGATAGAGTATGCAGTATACTATCTCTATGTTAGGAGGGAAATATTCAGAGCTCCGTGAATTAATCTAGAAGCGAGTGTGTATGTCACAACTATGTCTTTAAAAATAGCTATGGACTAAGTAGAATACATACTTGTGCTGCTACTGTATGTGACCTGGTTGGGAAGAGCTTTGTGATGCATGCTGTCTTGAATCCCTCATGAGCAAGACCAAATGCTGCCCTCAGACCAGCTCCACCAGCCCCGACGACGACTGCATCAAATGTGTGATCGATAACAGGATAGTCTCTTGTTATCTACCAATAGTGATAAAAAAAGAAGTCAAGAGTAGAAAAATGTTCAGCAGGGCTTACTGGTCAGGGAATAACTGATATACCAAAGAAAATATAAACATTTATTTCACTTGTTGCCTAACCCAATCATCAAACACGCTGACAACCGACACTGGACCAAAATTTTTATAGGAGTCAGTTTGACTGTGTGACTGCAGTATTTACGATTTTACTTGCATCTGTAAGTAACAGTATTTACCCACATATACAAATACATATCTTGAAATAGTGACTAACATTCAAATGAAAACTGGTACTGGGATTTCCAAAACTGCAATGGATATTGAATTTAAATTCATGAATGTTACCTGCTCCTGTATAGTTTAAAGAAAAGAAATTATTATTCATTAAAGGTTCTTATTTGAGAAAATTAAAAAAACAATAACAAACATGCAGAGGATGTACATGTAGAAACAGAAAGCTTACCTAAACGATGTCATACTTTTTCTTTGGTTATAAAATGCAAGAAAAAATGAGTATCGGTAGGTAAATATATCCCAATAAAATGGCTCTGTAAATGAACCTTAAGGCTAGACTTTATACAATCTGAATACTGAACAAGGCTCCAAAGATTGCTTAATAATATTATTTTCAATAACCAAGGCACACTGTCACGTTTGATTCAACGATAAAATTTATCCCATAAATAAATGTAAGGAATACATATACCGGTATGTAAACAAATAAAAATCTTTCTTCAAACACTCTGTATTAAGAGTCTATGAATTTGTCATGCCAGCGGCAGCAAATTCTGTCTAAAATATTAATGGGTTCAAACTCTGTCCAAATGATCTCACACTGTATTTTTGAAGTACCAATATCTATTTCTTCCTGAAACGTAATGGGAGTTTATCGTGACGATCATAAGATACATGCATTTTCTGTTAAAAATACAATTTTGTGGACAGCACAAAGTGAGCAAACACAAATACAAGTCAATTTTTTAATTAATTTACTTCTGAAATGTAACAAACAATAAACATGGTGGTATCACTTTTTTACAAATTAAACTGTATGGAGTGAATATCTTGTGTAAACCCAAGAAGTACAAGAAAGTCATAATTTTTATAAAAATGTATTTCCACGATCCATTCACACTCTTCTTCCAGGCACTCAACCATAATTCCTTATTTTACCCACTTCCCGCTCTAGTTATCTTTCAAAGTGTGCAACTTTTGACACAAACACCAAACGATTTGGTAGTCTAGCAATTGAATTCCTACCAACCAAAGAGTTAACAGCAATATGAAAATAAGAATCTACCACTTTCATAAAATTTACAATAAAATTGCTTATTATGAGTACTTGGTACAGAAAAGTTATGGTTACTCACCTGACTTGTTTTAGTTGCATCTCCAGTTTGCCTTCCCTCTATTGAAAAATGAAAATTCCTGTTGTTGGTTGCTGCTGCTGGTCTGACCAGGTTACCTGCAGAAAGCTGAAATGAAAAGATGATGGATATATGAGGGGAATCAGGGTCAAGGATGCATGGATTCTAGTAGATTTGGTAAACAAATCAGTAAAAGATTATTCATTTCATAATAACTAATATACCGGTAGTACCTAAAAAATTTCGAGTACTTTTTGCCTCTGTCGTACACAAGCTAATGTATTCACCATCAGGTCATAGCAGAATTTGTAATCTCAGCTTTAACTTCATTCAAGTTAAAGAAATCTTAGACAAGGTCGAGTTCTGGGAAAGGTGAAAAAATAATTTGTGACCTTTTTCTTTCCTTTTATGTCAATTTGGAAGAATATCATAGTAGAAATGTCCCCTGAAAAGGATTGCTCTCCAAATGTCCCCATATCTGAAATACGGGCTGAACATTCATGCCACATGTGTGCAGTCTCATATACCCATTTAACAATGTAATTGCAATACGTGAACTCAACTTTACCTTTATGCCATTATCTTTTTTACAAAATAAGTTGTGACATATTATAGTGTTTGGAGGAGTCAAAACATACACAATTAACATAGAACCTGACCCATGAAAGGCCCCTTTCCCTCATGGTAATACATGTAAGTTGCTTGTGATATTAGAATGCCACTTCCCTCTTTATGGAAATATTACTGTTTATACCGGAGTGATATGGCTCATTTTTGAGCCATTGTTGATGCTACTTCTTTGTCAAGTTTTGGATTTGCCCTGGCTTACTGATTTTTTTTCTTCACCACTTGTTGCATCAACCGTGTAAGATACAGGTGTGTAAGGCAATCCTGCACTATAGCAGATTTTACCTCAATCACATTGCCGGGAAATTGCCTCCATCATCAATTGCGGGAAACATGGGAAAAGCGATTACACAATTAATCCCACTTTAGTGTAAACGAAGAAGCTTGACTGGGGAGGAATTTTTAATTTGTAAACAAATCTTTCGGCATATTACTCCCAGTGTTAAAGATCGTATGCTCGATCTATAATGAAAAACACAAGTCAGAAAAAATTGGAACCAGCGGGATTCGAACCTGTCATCTACTGCTTGCCGGGCAGCGACTTAACCACCAGTCTATTCTGGTTCACGGCCAAGTCACGACGAACTAGAATCAAATACCCAAGATCCTCTTCTTTCTGACTCATTAATATTCAAACGGTCCGCCGTGGAACAATGGTTAGTAAACGAAGAAGCTTGACTGGGGAGGAATTTTTAATTTGTAAACAAATCTTTCGGCAAATTACTCCCAGTGTTAAAGATCGTATGCTCGATCTATAATGAAAAACACAAGTCAGAAAAAATTGGAACCAGCGGGATTCGAACCTGTCATCTACTGCTTGCCGGGCAGCGACTTAACCACCAGCATACGATCTTTAACACTGGGAGTAATATGCCGAAAGATTTGTTTACACTTTAGTGTAGGATTGCTTACGTCTAGGCTAGCCCTAAGATTCTGCTGCTGAGATTGAACATTCACAATAATTAAAAGACAAGCACACATAGCGACTTTTCTACTTCATGTGTACATGTACACACTCAGACACCTCAACACTTTCAAACACCACTGCACAATAGGCACCAACATTCACTCAAAATCGGCTTTTGGTTTACAAATATCGACACCAACATGTCCATGAAATATAATAAAATCAACTCATCGATGTTGAAAAAAAATTAATTTGAAAAATAAATTCTGTAATTTACTGTCAGTTCTGGCGAAGCAGTGTATTAGAGTCATTATGTACATTTCTTGGTCGCCGAGAGCGCTGACTGTCAGAAATTAACTCTGGTCGTCGAAAATTTGGTACCTATTGCGCACACATAAAAGTCCTGATTTTTCACCCATGTGTGTGATCGTAGATATCGATCTGCACGTGCGACACGTTTCTCTGTGGACAAAAATTTTATTGGGTAATTTTAGTCTAACCATCGGCGTGATAAAAACAACGTGATGGCAAAAAATATCAGCAGGGATTTCTTCAGTTTTGGATATAGTTTTGATAGCCATTGAAGGTAGGAGATTTTTTTTTAGGGGCTGAATTTGAAAGGAAGTAGATTTAGACAGGACCTATTTAAAATATTTAAATCTATTTCCCCCCATATGTAACATTGAGGGCAAACCCAGAGAATAGGGGACCAGTTGCATGTGCTGTATTCAATAATGTGTGACAATACAGTTCATTCCGTCAAGAAACTCGCGTCTGGCGTATTGTCACAGAATTGAATGTAGCATGTGCGTCTGGTCCCTATTCTCCGGGTTTGCCACATTAAGTACATGCGATAAATCAGCATTACAGTAGTTGAGGAAACCACCATGACCATTCACTCCGCACAGAAGCGCTTCATCATGTTCATTGCGTTACACGCCATTGGTTTCTTCATTCATGTCATTCCCCATCCATAGACTCTGCAATTCATTTTTGCATGCTAATGAACAAGTGGTTAGTTGGATTGAAGCATTTTTTTAGTTGGGAGAAGACAGCGTGTATGTGTGAATGGAGAATTTTCCAGTTGGGGTCTTGTTGCTAGTGGAATTCCACAAGGTAGTGTTCTTGGGCCTGTGTTGTTTGTGTTGTATATAAATGATCTACCTGACACGATTTCTGAGAGTAGTGTAATTAATCTATTAGCTGATGACACGAAAATGTTCAAGTCCATAACAGATGAGAATGATTGTATTGCTCTTCACAGGGATCTTGATAGGCTCAGTATTTACGATTTTACATGCATCTGTAAGTAACAATATTTACCCACAAATATATACATGTACACTCTAAAAAGTGAAGTGCTGAAAAGCGAGTGCTAATTGGAAGTTTGCACTTGACATCTCTCGTTATCTTCTGGTCGAGTCAACTATTCTCACTTCATCTTTTCACGCTTCTTTGGTTGTGGTTTACATTCGGCAGTAGTCTCAGTCTACCTTCAAGACTGATCCGTTTGGTGGGCGTAGCTAGCCAGGATTGGCTTCGTGAGTGTTAAAAAAAAAAAAATTGGCTATACGCCTTTTACATCACGAAGCCAGGCGTTCATCCCCAGCAATCAAATTGCGCACGGGTTAGCAGGACATGAAAATGCCCTGAAATCACACTTTTCTGATAACTCCCGCAACCGACAGGCCATTCATTCCCCACAGCGCTTCCTCCTAGGGAAACGTTTGGAATTAGAATCTCTTTTTGATATTACGCATTTCTACAAAAAAATCAAAAAAAAGATAAGAAATTTCAGAGATTCTAATTCCAAACGTTTCCCTAGGAGGAAACGCTGTGGGGAATGGCCTGTCGGTTGCGGGAGTTATCAGAAAAGTGTGATTTCAGGGAATTTTCATTGTTATTGTTCAGAGGCAGAGCTATTTTAATAAAAAAAAAGGAATAATAGATACTCAGGCTATTATAGCTAATATGCCCAGTAATCCTCAAATTGGCAAGAATCCTACCTAGGATATAAAAAAAAACAGCAGAACGGAGGTATACATAGGATTTGTATGGAGCGGAGGTATATAGTGCAGCAAGATCAGATTCGCCGTCAATTGCTCGTGGTCTAGTGGTAAAGGGATCTGGTCAGACTGTCAGAGTATTCTCTTTCTACACTGCACTCGCGTTTAAGGTCCCGGGTTTGAATCCCGCTCTTTCTTGCTGATAATTTTTTCAGTTATGAATCGATAACGATAGCGTTTATTCTGTTATAAATAACTGAATTTCAACAATGAAAACGAAGAAACTTGACTAATTATTCACTTGTTTAGGCGGATTTAATGGCGGCTGGGCATAATAACGACTTTGGCCGATACTTAAATAGCGCACAATGCTAAAGCCTCTAAGCGCTTTTTAGAAGTGAAGAGAAAATACATGTATTATATTGAATAATTAATACACAACATAAACATTTTAGTGATACATTTATAAAACAGTACATTCAAGCATAGGCAGCATTAAACAAGTAGGTTTTTAACAAGGATTTGAAAGTGTTCACATTGTTTGCTGTACGAATATAAAGTGGTATTAAAGTCGTTCCATAATGCAACTCAACTGGGCGTTGTGGCGTGCGCCTGTAATCCAGCTACCAGTGGAAGCTATAAACTGATTCAGCGGACCCAGGTTCGAGACTGAGTCACGTCTTTCGGATGGTGACGTTAAAGGTCGGTCCCAGACGTAAATAATCATATCTGATTGATACACGTCTGTAAAAACCCAATTACACACACACACACGTTCCATAATGCAGGGGCGGCATGTGAAAATGATCTTCGTCCATAGGATGTAGATGAAATGCGGCGTGGAAGTTGAAGGAGGGATTGAGATGAAGAGCGTAGAGTCCGTGATGGGATATTACGTTGTAGGAGATCAGATAGATATGTAGGAGAGAGTCCAGCCATTGACTTAAAGGTGAGGAGGTTAATCTTGTAGGTGATACGCATGTTAATTGTAGGTGACCAGTGAAGATTTTGAAGAATAGGTGTAATGTGGTAAGATGGAGGGACGCGTGAGATGAGGCGGGCGGCTAAGTTTAGGATACGTTGGAGTTTAGTAAGATCTTTACCAGGGAGACCAAAAAGAGGAGAGTTGCAGAAATCAAGTCTGGAGGTGACAAGGGCATGAACTAATCGAGTTATAGTGTCATCATCAAGATAACGACGAATTTTACTGATCTTTCTAATGCCGGCCACGAGTGCTGACTTACAAAGATGATCGATGTGGTTTCTCATGGTTAAAAAAAGGAAAAGGGAATTATTTATTTTAATTTCTTGTCGGCATCAAAATTCGTAGCTTAACTTAGTCGTAAACCATAGTTTTAATGTTAGTTTGGCTATAGTAGCTAATATGCCCAGTAATCCTCAAATTGGCAAAAATCCTATCTAGGATATAAAAAAAAAAGTGAGAACAGAGACACTGAATTTCTATAGGCATGATAGAGTGGAGGTATAAAGCCTTTATGACATGTTATGAGCAACGAGCTGTACCGTCAATTGCTCGTGGTCTAGTGGTAAAGAAATCTGCATGGTTGAAGTATCCTAATTCTACACCGCACGTTCTACAATGTTGCTGGTTCGAATCCTGCTCTTGACTGATAATTTTTTTCAGTTATGAATTAACAATAGTCAATACTAGGCCTAGCGTTTATTCCGTTGAAAATGATCAGAATTTCAATAGGCCTAATAAAAACACAAGAAACTTGACTAAATATTCACTTGGTCAGGCGGATTTAATGGTGGCTGGGCATAATAACGACTTTGGCCCTTAGTTTTATCTTAACATCATACCAATATTTCATCACCTTACTAAAATATCCCATTTTCCCTAAAAGTAAAACCAGGCATGGCCAATGGTAGGCACAACCACGGGCGCTAGATGGCGCTATCGCGCAAGTGCACAGATAGTCAATGCGCGATTCGGCCCGCTATGCATGCACACACTTCCGATACCGCCTGTGTTAAGCGAATGACAGGCGAATGAATCTGAGATTTTTTCTTTCTGTGATTGGTCCCCCTATGTTTATCAATGACGTATTCTGAATGTCTGCGAGTTTACCGTTCAGGGGATGCCCTATACATCCCACCAAACCCAGGATTTTTTCCCTGAAGGACAAACAAAGTGGCGGTATGTATGCAATTTTAGGCATTTTTATCGCTACTTACCTTGTTCTTGCATAGTTTGAGTGGGTGATGTAGTGAGATGTATCAGAATCTGTGTATTTTAGGGGAGTTGAGTTCGTTATCTATCGATGAGTCATTGAATAATCGCGCCGCAGTGAATCGCCTATGCATGTGAGAGGCATAGATATGGGCTTGTCATGCAGTGAGCTACGATTTTGGGGGAATTTCTTCCAATTTATTCACGTGCGCGAATGATGATCGTTTGACTATCGATAGTACATTGCTTGTAAAGCCACGTACGCGCTGCGGGCAGAATATGTCAACGTATTTTTCAGCACATGATATGGACTATTTAGCCCTTATTTTTCACTATTTATGAGATTTTCAGTTAAGTTTTGAGCCATCTGTGTGATAATTGGAATATTAATCAATATTTTAAGGCATGTTTTGTGACAGTGAGTGCTGGTTTTTTTTTTTTTGTGGACCTCCCTACCAATGGCAATGCACTGACACTTGACAGACACTGAGCACTGCACTGGCGACGGCCGACGTCGACGCGGTGAACAGTGCAGTCTTGACCCGAGTTGGACTTATCAAAACTTCCCATTAAATTTAAAGAAAAGTTAGGGTCTGAAGCCTTATAAAAATAATGAAAATTAACGCTTTACTCACAAATTTAGGAAACACGTCAATTTTTTTGGCAGCCGACCACAATCTGACTCCAAGTTGCGTCGCCATTGTGTAATTAATTAGAGGTCGCAAACGGGCAAACGGGATCCCAGCAGCAGAATGAGTTAGTTTGCATGCTATATACGAATACAATTGTTATGAAATAGCTCTGCCATGTACATTGCACAGTGCATGCACGTACGTTCGCTGCTCCACAATTATGGAGCAGTTATGTGCAGGTGAGCTTTGGAATACCCAACCTAATAATAATGGTAGCGTCAGCGAACGTCTCTTATGAAACTTTCCATGACCTCAGCTGTCTACATAACGGGTTTTCATTATAGGTTACGTAATAAGAGCCCAGTCTAGCTGATGGCATGCCACGGATATAACCCATGACTGTAGCAAAGTATTGGCCGAAGTGAGGAGGGTTGCCTTGTTTACCTCCCAAGTTGAGATTATTTACTTTCCAAAGTTATTAGCTTCAATCTTTTGACTATGTGAAATTGGGGAGCCGGGGTGCGTGGAGCAATTAAAAGAAAGAAAGAATTCAAAGATAGATAAGATAAGATAAGATAAGATTTTATTCACTCTATCGACCCCCTCTCGGGGTATGAGAGCTGAGAGCACAACATATTTACAATAATATAAATGGTATATTGAATACTTGTACATAGGTATATATATTTTACATATTAAACAACATTTCTCAACGAAACATTAAATGAACGACAATATATATATATATATATATATAAATATATATATATATATATATATGTATATTCATAATATCATAATTGATAGGATCAAAGTAAATTGAATATACTAAATTGTTACTTAGCTTCGACGGGAGCCCGGATAGCTCAGTTGGTAGAGCACTGGTCATGTAAGCCAGGGTCCCGGGTTCGAATCCCGGGTTCGAATCCCGGGTTCGAATCCCGGTCGGGCATTGTAATTTTCTCACATTTACTTTCTTTATGATTATTATATATATATATATATATATATATATATATTTTGAACTACAAAAGAAACGTCGCACTTTTCAAATTGATATCTTTTACACATGATAGTGGAATTTGATACGTAAAATCACATTTTATGCTTTTATAACATCACAGACATGGCATTGACCGTTCATAACACATCATCATAACAAAATGTGATTTCTGTGTAGGATTAAAACTCATATCCTTTCCGTGAACATGGTAGTGCACTCGAGCGCAGCTTTTTGAAAAGCATGATGCACATGCACATCCTCTATCCAGTGGGTTTAAAAGGGACCCAAAACCTTCATCCTGTCATGCGGAGACACAGCGGAGACTCGGACGCGGACGGACGTATTTCTGATATGCTCACGACGCTACTTTGTCTTTGAGTTTGATACTGATTTTTTTGGTGAGATCAATTCCTATTGGTTTTGAACTATTTGTAATATTTTACAGGAAATTTTTAGTATCAATTGTACATTAAATAGAGGGTCATAGGCCTAGGTATTGACTACCGTACCGATACGTCTGTGTGTATCATAAGCCTGTACATAGTAAGTTAGTGCATAGCACATGTCATGGCCGCAAACATGGCGGACAATGCTGATTATGCTACAGCTAATGGTGAAGACTCGGAAGTCGATGACACATCTTGGACAAAACTATCTCAACAATCTGTTAATTCTCAAAGGAACCAAAAAATTAAATCAAAAGAAACACAGTCTAGTAGAACTACTTTGGAAAAACTCATGAGCCAGGTACAAGATGAAGAATCTAGTGATGAGGAAATGCAAACTCAACAATCTAATCGTAAAAGAGTTATGATTGAATCTAGGTCAAGTGAGTCTGAAAGTGATAATGTATGGAAAATAGTAACACCTAATAGTCGTAAACATAAACATAAACAGAAAAGAGCAAACATAGACTCTGTGCCACACTTGCCTGAAACACAAAGAGAATATAATAACCCCAAAATTGTAGTATTTAATTCTCCAGTCGTAAAACTTGCAAAGATGAGCCCAATTAAAGTTTCTGCAGCCTAAATAAATTTGGCTCAGGATTCATAAAGAGTGTTGGTAAAACGAAACAAGGGGGGATTAGTGTTCAATGCTACACATCGGCCCAAGCAACAAAACTAAAGGGAATAACAAAATTGGGGGAATGGGATGTCATATCTGAATTTGCAAAATCAGAAACGCAAAGCAAAGGGGTAATATCAGGGGTGTCTGAAGATGTATCTGAAGCGGACATAGTTGATAATTGTAAGGAATATGGGGTTATAGCTGCTAAAAGATTCACACAAAAAAGGGACGGAAAAATTTCGATGACTCGCTCAGTGTGTCTTACATTTAATTCTCGTAATATGGCTCCGTATGTATATTTAGGGTACCAGGAGTTTGAGGTAAAGCCTTTTATCCCACCAGTTGTCCGTTGTTTTAAGTGTCAACGTTTGGGACACATTGCTAGTGGATGTCGTGGTTCAATAAGATGTGTTAGATGTAGTGGTCCACATTCTTTTGAAGATTGCACCAAAAAAGATCAGGTTCACTGTAGTCGGTGTGGTGGCAATCACTCTGCCGCCTACGCAGGTTGTAGTACTGTAAAAGAGGAAAAGAAAATTCAAGAGATCAAAGTCACTTTAAATATCTCTTATGCCGAAGCAGCTAAGGCAGTCCGTCCTCCTAAACACATGGACAGTAGTATTAACAATCAGGCTCATACTTCTAAAGTTAATTTTCCTACATCTTCGTCTATCACTAGTAAACCTAATCAATCGACTACTGTTGAGAATGCGAAATTTAATGTTATTTTGAATAAGCCTGTAGATTCACATGTCTCTGAAGTCTCACAAACTCAGACCAGTCAATCTTTGCAAGTACCAGTCACTACGCAACCAATTAAGAAAGTTTCAATGAAAGATATGTCAACTCAAACTGATCAAGAAGTGGAATGCCAAACTGAAATGTCATCTCATTATTTACAAATCGATCAATCCCTCATCAAACTTTTGATTGGAACTTTAAAGATTTGGGAGACTAAGTCAGGAAAAGAAAGAGAACAGGATATTAAGAATTTTATTGAACATTTGTTTCCATCTTTTTCTCATACAGAGAAAAAACGGAGTACGAAATTGAAATCGAAGGATAGTAATAGTTCATGGCTTCCTTAATTTTGTTAATTATGGTCTTTATTTTACAATGGAATGCTCAATCTATTTTAGCTCATGGTAATGAGTTCAAACATGCTTTAAGTTCATTAGTGACAACACCTGATATAATTTGTATTCAAGAATCTTGGTTAAAGGAAGGTAAAACTTTTAACCTCATTGGTTATGATATGTTTAGATGTGACAGAAAATTGAGTTCTACAAAATCCTCTGGTGGAGGATGTATTATTTTTGTTAAGAAGGGCATTCCAGTCAAATATATCAAAGGAAAAGATACTGATATTCAGTACCAAGTTATTGAAGTTTTTTGCAAAGATCATGTCAAAATTAATATTATTAATGTGTATAATCCATGTTTAAATATTGATGAATCCTTTTTTCTTGCTCTGGGAAATTTAGTGAATGATAGGACAATTATTTGTGGTGACTTCAATGGCCATAATACCCTGTGGGGAAGCAAGAATACTAATCAAAATGGTCAAAATATAGAGAATTTTATAAATAAACACAATCTTGTATGCTTAAATAATGGAGAAGGGACCAGAATTAATGTATCACAAGGAACAACATCATGTATTGATATTTCTTTAGCATCATGTCATTTCGGGGCCAAGTGTAATTGGTCTATAATTCAAGATACATGGGGTAGTGATCACCATCCTATATTGATAGAATTTTATGAAAAATGTATGTTCACTCCTTATAAATTTTGTCCTAAATGGTCTTTTAAGAATGGGAATTGGGAAAATTTCCAGGAAGCCTGTGAACAACATATTGAAGAACCAAATTTGACTTATGATATAGAAGAAGTATATAATACATATGTAGGGCAATTACTTAACGCCATGGATTCATCCTTCTCTAAAACTTCAAAAAATACTTTTAAACATGATAAATCTCCAACTTCTTGGTGGAATGAGAGCTGCAAACAAGCTGTAGAGGACAGGAAAATTGCTCTTAAAAATCTTAAAAAGTCATGTCATCCACGTGATCTCATTGAATATAAACGGACATGTGCTATTGCACGGAAAGTAGTGAAGAATGCTAAAAAAGAAGATTGGCAGAAATTTTGTAGTACTATAAATAGTCAGACATCATCCAGGCAAATATGGGATAAAGTTAAACGTATAAATAGAATTAAGAAAAAAATATCTATTCCCGTTTTGAAAAATAATGGAGAAGATTTGATTGGAGATAAAGAAAAGGCTGATTTGCTAGTTGATCATTTTGCCAATGTGAGTAGCGATAAAAACTGTACTGATGAATTCTTAAAAGTTAAAAAAGCAGCTGAAAGAAAATTGAATATTAATGAAGATAGAAATTTTATCCTGAATGGAGACTTTACTTTGGCAGAGCTAGACAAAGCTATACACTCTTCTAAATGTACATCTCCAGGAAAGGATGGAATAAGTAATTTGATTTTTAAACATTTACCTTTAAAAGCAAAACAATCTCTTTTAGTGATTTTTAATATGATCTGGCATACTTCTGTCTGTCCGAAATCTTGGAAAGAAGCTATACTTATTCCTGTTCTTAAGCCAGGGAAGGATCCTAGTGTTTTAATATCTTATAGACCCATAGCTCTTACATCCACTATGTGTAAACTCTTTGAGCGTGTGGTTAATAGTCGCCTGGTATGGTTTCTTGAGAAAAATAATTTGCTTAGTGATTATCAGAGTGGTTTCAGAAAGGGCAGAAGTACAAAAGATCATATAGTTAAGCTTGAATCTTGTATAAATAAAGCTTTCTCAAACAAAGAGAGTACTCTTGCAGTATTTTTGGATTTGGAAAAGGCATATGACATGTTGTGGCCTTCTGCAGTTATTATTAAATTACAACAAATGGGTATTCGAGGAAGAGTTGTGAAGTGGGTACAAAATTTTCTCCTCGACAGAAAAATACAAGTTCAAATTAATGGTTCATTATCTGATATGAGGGAGATCAAAAATGGTATTCCGCAAGGGAGTGTTATAAGTCCCACTCTTTTTAGTGTAGCAGTAAATGATTTAAAAAATTCCGTAACAGGAATTGAAGTATCACAATATGCTGATGACATTGCCATCTGGAAATCAAATAGAAATGTAGGCTTTATAACTAAAAAGATCCAGCAAAATTTAGAATATATTGTTTCTTGGTGTCAAAAATGGGGTTTCAACTTGTCGACAAGCAAAACAACTGCTGTCCTCTTCACTAGGAAAAGAAATGCGAAACCCAAACTTATTATCAATGGAAAAAACATTTCTCTCCAAAATAATGTTAAATTTCTTGGAGTTATATATGATTGTAAATTGAATTGGCATGATCATATAAATTATTTAATAACAAGATGTAAAAGAAAGATTAATTTATTAAAGTGTATAAGTGGATTAAATTGGGGCGCAGATTGTTATACTCTTTTACATCTATATAAAATGCTGATTAAACCAATTTTGGAGTATGGGAGTGAGGCCTTTAATTCTGCTGCAAAGATAAATAAACAAAAGTTGGATAGTATTCAATATCAAGCTTTAAGAATATGTACAGGAGCCATTTACGGAACTCCCCTAAATGCCTTACAGATGGAATGTGGTGAACCCCCTCTGCAGGTACAACGTGAATATTTATGTAAATTATATTGTAATAAGTTGAGCATTCATAAGAATCATCCAAACAAGCATTTACAAATGGATAGCTGGCAAAAACATTATTTTGCTGATAAATGGAATGCTGACTTATCTCATACTCCTTTTGAAGGAAGAAGTACATGTAGAAATGAGAATATGAATATTTTTCCTTTACATAATCCTTTTCCTTACTGGTTTTACACTGAACCATATATTTCCAATGAAATATATAATGCTATTAAATATGTTATTGATGTTAATGAGAAAAAATTGATAGTCAAAGAAATGACGCAAAAGTTATGGAGAGAATCATTACATATATATACTGATGGATCATTAGATCCGAAGACAAATACGGTTGGTTGTAGTATGTACATACCATTTTTTAAATATTCAAAATGTGTCAGACTTAATAATAACACTTCAATTTATACAGCCGAACTGTTTGCAATATTAATGGCATTGGAGTGGATAGAAGATGTTCGACCAATACACTGTTGTATCTTTGTAGATTGCTTAAGTGCATTACAAGCCATATCCCTTTTTAACCCAAATAATAAAGTAATATGTGATATTCGTTTTATGTTAATAAATATTCAAAGATTGGCTTGTACGGTCTGTTTCGAATGGATTCCTGGCCATTGCGGTATAAGAGGAAATGAAATGGCAGATGTGTTAGCAAAGAGGGCCACAAAAAGGCAAAGTATTGATGTTGCTCTCCCATTAAGCATTTCGGAAATTAAATTCATTCTAAAAAATGAAATTAAACATGTATGGCAGTCAAAATGGAATTTAGCAAAAGGTTCTTTTTTGAAAGAAATAGAACCCAGGGTTAACTTTCATAAAAAGCTATGGAACCTACCAAGATGGCAAGAAATTATAATGTACCGTTTTCGTTTGGGGACTGTACGGGATTTGAATAGTTATAAACATAAACTAGGAAAGCATGCAAATGGGCTTTGTGATGTCTGTCTTGAATATGAAGATGTTAGGCATTTTCTAATTTTCTGCAAAAAATATGAGGAAAATAGGTTTAGGTTACAGACTTCTTTGGGATATAATAGCAAACAAATGTCACCTGAGAATTTATTTAAAGATAAGGCTAATGTCATTCACATTCTAAAATACATAGAAGAAAGTGGTATCAGAGCTTAATTATTAAAGTAAAGTAAATATTGTATTGAATACTTGAAGCCCCAATTTTTTTTTTATGTGAGATCTTCTTTTTCATGAACTTGAGTCGGTTAATCCTGTAGCTTTTTACGGAGTTGAGCGTTGAGCACTATTGTCGGTGTACCGGGCGGCCTAGGTCACTACTGGTTTGGCTGAGAAAACTGCCTGATGTACTAGGCTCGGTTTGGCTGATGGTACTATAGAGAGCAGGCATTTAGCTGCATCAATAGCTTTACATACTAAAAGCTTTGTTATCCATTGAATAAGATAATGAAACGATGTTGGGCTTTAATTATTCTCTACTGGGTTTGTTAAAATAGAACACCAAACAGAAGTTTTATAATGTATATTCCTTTTCAACATTATATGCTCATGTGGAAAACATTATATAAACTTTTTTGAATTACGATTGATTTTTAAAGGCATGTTTTGGAAGATATTTTATGAAAGTTGTACTAGTAGAAATGATTGATAAAATTTTATGCTAATGATTTATTCTATGACTGACCTACCGACTGACTATTTATACATGTATAGCTACTGGCACACAGGACTCTAGTGGTCAAAAGTGCCATTCCTTTTACTACAACAACAACAACAACATCCTGTCATTTTGAGCGTTGAGCACTATTGTCAGTGTACCGGGCGGTCTATGTCACTACTGGTTGGCTGAGAAAACTGCCTGATGTACTAGGCTCGGTTTGGCTGATGGTACTATAGAGAGCAGGCATTTAGCTGCATCAATAGCTTTACATACTAAAAGCTTTGTTATCCATTGAATAAGATAATGAACTGATGTTGGGCTTTAAATATTCTCTACTTGGTTTGTTAAAATAGAACACCAAACAGATGTTGCAGAAGTATTACAATGTATATTCCTTTTCAACATTATATGCTCATGTGGAAAATATTCTATAAACATATTTGAATTACGATTGATTCTTAAAGGCATGTTTTGGAAGATATATTATGAAAATTGTACTAGTAGAAATGATTGATAAAATTTTATGCTAATGATTAATTCTATGACTGACGGACCGACTGACTATTTATATATACATGTATAGCTACTGGCACACAGGACTCTAGTGGTCAAAAGTGCCATTCCTTTTACTACAACAACAACAACAACATCCTGTCATTCGTTTCCTGAGCGCTGTCACCATGCCACGTCTGACTCGAAACCAGAGGGAACAAGCCATCGGACGTCTTCATGCTGGCCAACGTCCTAGAGTCATTGCCAACGTCTTCGATGCAGCGTTCGGACAGTAGAGAGACTGCGGGAGCGATACAATGCAACCAACAGCACCAACGATCGTCAGCGCAGTGGTTGTCCCAGGGTGACAACAGCACGTCAAGATCGCCATCTTCACCGGGACCACTTGCAGGATCGCTTCCGCAGAGCAACAGAATCGGCTCTACAGACTATTGGCACACACAACAGACCAATTTCTGCAGCAACTGTTCGTCGTCGACTGAGAAGCTTCAACTTGTCTTGTCGGCGTCCTGCTCGGGGCCCTATATCCTCACCGTTCGACATCGTCGGGAACGTCTCCTGTGGGCCCAACAACGTCAGAACTGGCGCTATCAACGACGAGAGTCGTTATTGCACATCTGTACTTGTTAATCAAAACAAAGCAAATCATTTTCTCAGTTTTCACTCTTGAATAAAGAATATGTTTCATTGTAAATAAAACAGTTTCAAACACATACATGTGCGACGTTTCTTTTGTAGTTCAGTATATATATATATATATATATATATATATATATATAATAATATATATATATATATACAGTGTAAATACAACTAAAGTACTAGACGTATAGGCCCGTATTCTGAACTCCGGTTTACCTTAAACCATTTTTTTATTAATGCGAGAAAACTGTACTTGTCCGATTTTAATATACATAGACCAAATACAACAGTAATGGCTGATATTCTTCTTACAAAAAAAGCTTGCCAGCTTAAAAAGCTTGTTAAATTTGGTAAAATTATTATGCAGGAATCGTAAGTGCATGTCAGACCCAAAATTGCTCAAAAACGTGATTTCGTGTACAAATCCAATGCAAATTGTGTTTCCAGCTAAAATTCATAAATGTTTCATTATTTTTACTTTTACTGTTTAAAAACAATTAATTTTATGTTGTTTATGATTAAAATAGTGTTGCCGACGAATTCCATCGAAAAAACAATAAAAAACAAAAGGTCGAAAAAACAAAGAAATACATAAGAAATTAAAAAAACAATAAAATACATAAGGAAAAAAGGATTTTACCGATTTTTTTTTGTTTATTTGATCAGAATCTGACAAAGAGTCTCTATACAAAAAATTAGCAGTTTTTGAGCTTTATTTAATTAATTAGAGCAAACCATTAATTTTATGCATAAATCAGCATAATTAATTAGTTGTGACATTTTCCGGAGAAATTGACTATACAGTTTTGTAGATTACGTGGTCAGCGACGTGTGTGCCGATTTTCGTTGCGAATGCGCCGTGGACGGCCGAGATCTTCGGGGGGGGGGGGGGCGGAATCAGCCCCCCCCCCGGCTGTGAGATGGGTCTAAATAACCCGGCTCTATTAGGGTTAAACCATGATCTAAATGTGTGGTTTATTATTAACTATGGGCAGCCAAATGTGACACAAATCTCGAACAGCAGATATTCAATTTATCAGCATTTTTGGTACTCAAACTATTAAAAACTGGGAATGATAAGTACAACAGTAAAGCATGAGACCAGAATCCAGTAAACATAAGGAACATACAGTCTGAACAAATTTTTGACATTTTGGGCTACCCATAGTTAAACCACAGATTTAAACCATGGTTTAAGTTAAACCGGAGTTCAGAATATGGGCCATAGGGTTTAACTATTCTACCACTACGTGTAACTACCTGACTTTGATTGTCACCTACAACATCAACAAATATATCCTCTTTGGATTTAGATCTAAATTCCTGCATATTAATTTTAACAAATTTAACAAGCTTTTTAAGCTGGCAAGCTTTTTTTGTAAGAAGAATATCAGCCATTACTGTTGTATTTGGTCTATGTATATTAAAATCGGACAAGTACAGTTTTCTCTCATTAATAAGAAATGGGCAGACAAGCAAATAGTAATATTCATCGCCAATATCTAATGATGTACAGAGTGAGCATAAACTTTCATTTAACAAATTAGAGTTGAAACGGCTGTTATTAACTGGTAATCTATATGTGTTCGACATCTAAACTTACATAATAGTGTTGCATCTGCACTATTCAAGAGACACAAATATCTTTCAAATTCTAGCTCACGGTTAAAAATCCTATAATTAAGGCACACCCGATTGGACCAGATTGCTGCTTGCCATTCCTGTTTAAACATATCAGCTAGTCTCAAACGTAATGCACCTAAAATCCAATTGGTATTAAATCCATTGCCCTGAGAAAGCCACACATTAGTGAATCCTGCATTATTTAATATGTTTTCAATACACGTAAGCCAAGATGATACAAAATCTATCCCCTCATTTTCATGTAATCTTATTATTAGTCTGTATAATAAAAATGTATATTTTGACTGTTCTCCCTTGACTATTCTTAACCAAAAACAAATCATTCTACATTTAACATAATCAATTATTACACAACGACCAGTTTCACCATATACCATATTATCGAGTGTACACTTATTTACTTGCAAGATCGTTCTTAAAAAATTTCTATGAAAAACTTCCATTTGGTTTAAATTCTCAAAGCCCCAGACTTCACTACCATATAACAAAATAGGTAGCACCATACGATCAAACAATTCACATTGAGTATCAAGAGATAACTGCAATCGTTTAGCTTTTACCAACATACTGAACAAAGCTTTCCTAGCTTGAGTCACTTGTTTGGCTATTGCCTTCTTAAAACTGCCATTATAACTAAATTTAACTCCTAAATAATTAAAGTCATCTACTACTTCAAGATCATCACCATTAAACATAAATCTAGGTACTTTCCTCACCTTTCCTCTTGAAAAAATAACAATTTTTGTCTTACTCGTATTTACTTGAATATACCATTTCTCGCAGTACTCCTCCACAGCAATTAATGCTTTCTGAAGCTTATTCGGATTTTCAGCAAAAATAAGAGTATCATCAGCATATAACAAACAATAAAGCCTGAAAAAGAGTTGAATATCTTCATCTGACAAACTATCACTATAAACATCATCCATCATAGAAATGCCCCCATAAAAAATACTGATATGACTTTCAAAATCATTCAGAAACATAGCAAACAACAACGGTGACAGGTTTTCACCTTGTCTAACACCTACATTACACATAAAATATTCTGATAACTGACCATTTAAATTAACACATGATTGTGCATGTTTATAGATATTATTTATAACTACAAAAACTTTGCCCTTAACCCCGGAAGCCAACATTTTCAACCATAAAGATGATCTATCAATCAAATCAAAGGCCTTTTTATAATCAATAAATGCACAATACACCCTTTTTTCCTTTGCAAAAATATATCAATAATACATTTCAGTACAAAACTATGATCAGTTGTTGAATATCCTGACCTGAATCCAGCTTGTTCTTCGCCTAAAATCTTATTACAATCCAAAAATTTTGATATTCTATAGTTTAAAATTGAAGTAAACAGCTTCCCTAAACAGCTAAGAAGTGTAATACCCCTATAATTATCTGGGTTTGTGTCCTCGCCTTTATTTTTAAAAATTGGGACGATGATGCCTAACACCAGTCAGTTGGAATAATACCATTATCTAGCACAACATTAAAAAACGTAACTATTAAATGTAAAATACTGATTGGGCAATTTTTCAAAAATTCATTTCTCATCAAGTCTATACCTGAAGCCTTGCCATTTTTTAAACGTTTGATAAACATCAGCAATGTCTCATCAATTGTTATTGGAGCATATAAAATATCAGACTCGTTAAAACTTTTCAACGACGAATGTATTTCAAAATTTTCAACTTCTGGTATACTACTCCCAACGTCTGTAACATTGTCTACATTACCAAGATTTCTAAAATGCTCAACAAAGACACTTAATGGGACTTTATTAGTAAAAGAAGCTTTTTTCTCACCCCTTTTCAGAAGAGTCCAATATTCAGAGGGGTTATTTTTCCTTAAAACCTCAAAGAATCATTTAACTGTTTAATGTACCGTCTCTTCTTAAATCTCAACAATCTTTTATAACTTTTAAAAGCATTATTTAACTCACTTTCAACAGAGGTGGACATATTTGCATGATTCGTTGACCTATTCTTTAATCTATTTTTAATACTAAAATACTACAAAATATAAAAAAACTATAAAATAGTACAAACATCAGATTGTTAACGCTTTCAAGCTTTCGGGATAGATCGAATAATGATCGACCAACAATTTGCATATATTCACCAGCTCTATCATGAGACCACCGAAAAGACAAATAACATGGTTTATTTTTAACATTATCAGTAGAGTTAAAATCATCTTTACAAGAAACATATAGAATCTAGTAACAAATTAGGCTGTGAAAACTGCAATTTACTTCGAAAAGTTAACATAAGGGGACAGTGAACATCAGAAATCTATCGAACGTATCCACTTGAAAATCACAAATATTATCAAAGAGGGTATAGGACACCAGTGCGTAATCAACAGAGCTACAACCACCATTTTGGTGTAACAGGTAAATTGGCCAATATTCTTATCATTTCCAAATCTACCATTAAAAATTTTGAAATCAAAACTTTGACATACATCAATAAGCTGCTTTCCATTATTATTCACATGACTATCCATATTACACCTCGTTGTTTGATGACCATTATTATTCAGGATAGTACGAATATCACTGATATCATCAGAGGAAAGAGGACCGTGGATACCTGTCAAATATTTATCGTCATCCAAAAAATCATCCAACAACACAAAATAGAAGGTCAAATCTACTACGAATATCAATAATATCCTGAATAAGGTTATCAAAACTTTGACTAGAGTGATAGACCGAACCTTCACATGGAATATAAACACAAGCCAAAATGAAATTAAAACCAAGTTTACTACATGTAACCTTAACCCAGATAACGGAGTCTGAATTAGTACCTATAATTCTCTGTGAAGAATCAAATATTTCATTTTTCATTAATATACACATACCGTGAAAACCACCATATGACCCAGAACACTGTGTAGAAGATTTAAGCTTAGTAGTAGTATTTATAATTATTAAGGTTTGTCTGTAACAAATCAACACAATCTGTCTTAGTTTCAGTTAAGCAAACAATATCATAAAGGAATACACCCAAAATGCCATCATTTAATTTACTACGAAGACCATTAACATCGAGACTTATAATAGAAAGTTCAGAGAGTTCTGAAGCAGGTAACTGGTCCTGAATTGAGGGAGGGTCGGAGATGTCCTAGGCAGAAATATCTACAAATAACCCAGTCCTCTTCAGCTTATCGTCCTTCCATCCCAGCTGGCAGAAGAGATCCTCTGGGGATGACAGAATGAATTTGTTATGAGGATCATTTCTGAGAGTGCAATGCAGCTTCTCATCTATGGTCCACACCTTCTCAAACTCTTCGTCCCGCTTCAAGATAGAAATAAAGGAAGAAAAGAGAAATAATAAACTTCTGCGGTTGCCAACAGGGTAAAAATTAAATAGCCTGCTTGCTAATATCTACTGAAGATAACATACCGGGAGATAACTGCGACAAAGTAGCAACATAATTATATTATTACATTTTTTTAACCTCCTAGAATGCAATAGAAATGATAGGGTACCGGTACCCTTCCACAGACGATCTCGGCCCGTTTCCTTTTATTTAGCGTGTTCAATTCTGTTTTTATGTGAGTCTGTCACGAGGCGGAATACTCCTGTGAATTAAATTATTAGACTATGGACTACTTAACCACCCTAAATAAGAAAATCATTGGACTCAAGATTATAAATGAAGAATTTGGAATTTAATCTTGATCAGATACTTCAAGGAAGTTATTGTTTGTATTGTTTACAAAAGAAATCAGTTACTGAAATATAATAGTCCGACTTGGATAATAAACATAGAAAATACGACAATGGTAACAATATTTGAATATTGATGCTTTAAGTATGGAAGCCTGAAGAATTAAATAATGTTCATTTATATCATTAATTCTCTGATCAAACCTAACGTGGACGAAACGCTCCCCTATTACACGTTCACGCGTAAAAAATCTACCGCTGGTGTGCATGGTGATGAGGAAAATGAATTAAATAATTAATAGGTGATGGGAATTGCTTTTGTAAATTGGTGGCGAAATTTGTATTTATATAGTTCGTCCAGGCAGGCAGGCATGCAGATGGGATTTGAGACTGCATGGTTAGTCGTAGCAGAAGTAAAGAACCATCTGTCAAACAGTTTTTTAAAAAGCCAACTCGGTTGGACAGCAGCTGTAGCATGCACGTATTATTTGCTTCTGTTGTGTGGAGTTTTCCAAACAATGCAATATTCCCCATATTAATTCTTAGCCGCTTAGCCCTATTATAGTCGGCGGTTTCTTTTCATGCCTGGGAATACCGATTTTGATCTCGGAAACGGTAATGGATGCGCAATTTTCTTACGCACAATGCGAATGGTAAATAGAATTATACTTTCATCATCAAAAAATGTATTTAAGTTGCCTACTCGTATACAAAATGTATCCAATATGTCATATAAAATTGAAAGTGTAATTTTTTTGCATTTATATCATAAAATACATTTTTTGATGATGAAAACGTTATTCTATGGCAACCATTTACTATTCACATTGTGAGTAAGAAAATTGCGCATCCATTACCGTTTGCGAGATCAAATTTTTTTTGTGGAGATATATGAAAAAATGCTGGGGGGGGGGGGGAGTACTTACTTTTTTGGTTGAGTGTATAAACTGATAAAACAGTGGTAATGGTTTTATATATATATATATATATATATATATATATATATATATAAATATATATGTATATATACAGCCATGGAAAAAATTATTAGACCAAGAATGGTTAGTGATAGTGTTATTTTTGTGGTATGAAGGAAATAAAATATCATAAAAGCAAGGTATAATTGCAGGAATTTGGTATTCATTCAATGAAATACAAAGAAAAATCATTTTTATAATTTTGTTTGCATATTATTGTCCCCTTATTACAGAAGCTTGGTCTAATAATTTTTTCCAGGGCTGTATATATATATATACATATATATATAAATACTTCTATTTATGTGGTTCGCATTCGCATTGTTATACGTCATCCGAATGTCCCCATAGCCGGGCTCGATGCCCCCGTAACCGGATTTTTCAACCTATACGGAATAATCTCTCTCTTATATCACGCTGCATGTCCTTATTCTCCGGCACACACGGAGCACATAATATTCTCTCTTAATAATTTTCCAGCTACATTCTAATTTTCTTGAATCATTGCATACATCCTTGAACTTTATAAGTACGTCGCAATATCTTAAAGCTCAAAGGTTGAAAATATAAGTAAATTTACAGTAAAACATATTCAATGTTTTTATTATCTATATTAATGTAATAGTTGATATAAATTTGCTTTGTTTACATGCATAATATATACCGAATGTGATCTTTGAAATAATGATTTCATACTCACATTGGACCAAACATGAGTACCTTTAGGGCCAATATCAAGTGTAAATTTAATGCATACATAAAATGAATATCAATGGAAATATATTTAAATTTGATGTACACATAAATAGATATTTAAATGTCAGTGATGGATCATCATAGGAAATTAACAACTTTTAAACTGGGGACAGGGGCGTCCCTAGAACATTTTGAATAGGGGGGGGGGGCGGCGGAATGGGGGTGTGACACCCAAATTTTCCGACAAATCTTTAGGGTGTGACACTCAAATTTGCCGACAAAAATATTGCAATCTCTCCCACAAATAATAATAAAAGAAAATCACAGATGTAGAGATCTTGATCAGACAGAAATATTCCTGAAATTACGTCGCGGGCCACTGAGTATTATAGTTACATACATACAAAGATGTAATGGGACTGACGTCTCTTACCCGAATACATTGTGTATTAACTTTCTGGTTTTTCATTCAGCGAGCGAGTGAAAAAAAAATGAATCTCGTCATCAAAGTGTGCTAATTTATATAAAGTAACAAAGAGACCATTCCGCTGCCCCAAAATAAGGTAGCAGGTGCCCGAATGCCGGGTAATTTTTATGTTCTCAGGGAAGGGGAGCTGCAGCCCCCGTCTCTGAATCGAGGGACGGTGGAACAATTTTAGAATATCCTTCCCGTTTTGTATCATAAACAATTATTATCCTTATTAAGTTATTTTGTTCTTCGTTTGATGTTTTCTTTTGAAACTGGCGTGTTAGGACTAGACAGCTGAAAACCGTCTGTTTCGGAGGAGTCTTTAACATTTTCTTATTTTTACCTTCTCCTCCTACACAGACGGCTACCCAACCTTCCCGGTATATAAGGGGATCTTACAATACATGGCCTATGAGTAAATCCCCCAAAAAGGGGGATCTGATTTTCCATCCCTATAAGCCATCCCCTTCCTCTAAAAATTCACATAGATGGTGCTAGTGTTCTCATATTTCAATAAATAATAAATAAACCCGAAAAATATACAGATAATTAACAAAATTTGGGACTTACTCTGGTTTGAACTCAAGCTTCGCACTGACTGAGTATTCGCTGCTTGCTTTACTACACAACCTCTATACGTATCCGACTAGGCCTACTTCCGGGTCATGTGATTATATGGCTGTCAGCGACCAGCGACTCGCTACTGACGTGCAACTTTCATGCTTCAAATGATCAGATTCGTGTACCAGACGAGGGATTTGGGGTAAGAAATTTATTCAAGCCTATTATATTACCGTTGTTCTCCTTCTGAGTTGTTTATTTTAATAAAATAGTGAATTATTATTGGAAAATGAAAAATTAGTTTCTAGTCCTTAGTCCCTGGTACAGAGTGAGAGACGAACTTCAGTCTATGTAAGGAGGTGTAGTGAAGCAAGACGAAGTCCAGTGGAACACCCGACGAACAGAGACTGAAGCTTTCGGTCTAGTTAGGACAGGCCCAAAGAAATGGATAATTATGATGCACTTTGCGAGTGAGCGAAGCGAGCGAGCAAAAATTTTGATACCTTTATTCATACCAATATTTTTTTTCTAGATATTTTGGCGGGCCGCATGAAATCGTCTCGCTGGCCGCAAGTGGTCCATGGGCCGCACTTTAAGAACAGGGGGCCTAGACCGACCGCCAGCTCTTTCCATTTCTTATAGCATGTTATGGTAAGCATATAGCGCATGGGTGTTTGCATTTGGGCTTTGGCTACTTCTTTTACCTTGTCGAGTACATCTCATTGTGAAAATTCATGCTTTTTTATGATATCATTGCGTGAAATAATTTTTCGTGTAATTTTTCATTGTTCAACAATTTTCCAGCATTTGGGCTGGGATTCATTATTTTCTAATAAAATGTAGCAGAATTTATTTTGGATTCTACAATTCATATAGGCGTGTTTGTATAGCCGCCGATCGGATGTTTTAAAATCGTTGCCGATTTATAGTCATCGTCGGCATTAGTAGACAACTGACTACTAATGCCGACGATGACTCTAAATCGGCAACGATTTTAAAATTTAACATACTTCTTTTATGTGTTTCTGGCACATAATTATTATATCGAGGTCACAGCCTGGAACCCCTGTAAAATCATCATCGAATACTTGTATATCAATTTTCGTGGCTCGTAACACACTATAGATACAAACAATTATTAGATATTGATGGTATATGCTGAAAAATTAACATATTTTCACGACCATCCGGGTATTTTTGCGCAAGGCATGAAACTTCTTTTTCTTTTCGGCTTCAAACAACAACACTCGTCGATCTCTTGTTGCGCTTATCGTATGCTTATCCTGTTTCACACCCTGAATCGGAGTTAATTAAAAGTTTACACGTGATTGTTGTAACCGCTACTGACGTCGACCTTCAGCATCTATATACTTACTTTGAATCTGAAACATGGCGTATAATTATCTTCGAACAAAGCGGAGTTTCTGCCTACTGTCAATACTCGGTGGCATCTTATGTTTTATGATGTTATACGAGCAAAGATATTTCACCCATTGTATCAACGTAACTGAAAACCTTAACGAAGCACGAGAGGAAAGGTAAATATATATATTTTAACCTTGTAACCAACTGAGCAAAAGAAATGCATCTGCATGATTGATTTTCTAAACTATTATTCTTATTCTATACGCAATGATTTTAGCCTCTGGAAGGTTAAAAAGACATGAAAAAACCCCCTCTTACATTACTACTAATACTTTTGAAATAATCACCACAATATTTTACATATTCTGTAGTATTGATGGAGGTAATGGTCATAAAGATGTATATGAATATTTGCAGTAGCAGAGGAAGTTGTATTAGTCATTCTATTCGGAGCAGTAGCAGCAAGCCCATTGATGGCATTTTACAGCACAAGCACCACCACAACCATGACAACCACCAATACTATTATTACAACGACTATATCACTACATGTATTAGTACTATCATGACTATAACTAACTGCTGCTGCTGCTGGTACTACTACTACTAGTACTACTATTACTATTCGTACTACTTATATTACAACAACAACAACTACTACTACTACTACTACTACTAATACTATACTACTATTGCAACGACTATTACTACTATAGTACTAGATAGTACGCCCCTCTGCTGCTACTACTACTACTACTACTATTACTCCTACTAATCCTACTACGCCTATACTACTACTACTACTACTACTACTACTACTACTTCTACTACTACTCCAATACTACTGCTACTACTACTACTACTACTATTATTATTACTACTACTACTATTATTACTACTACTACTACTACTACTACTATTATTATTACTACTACTACTACTACTACAACAACTACTACAACAACAACAACAACTACTACTACTACGTGTTCATCTTCTTCTTGTGCGTAACGGACATGACATGACACTTTTGTCTGCATTTTTAAAACCCCGATTACTTTGCTTTGATATAGTCAATGGGCCATGCTAATCTCATATCAGTAATCTTTGCTCCATTCATCACCATTTTACAACCCCCAAAATCAAATCTTAAATGCTTGTGGTGTGAAATATGAGACCCTAAAATTGGATATTAATTGACCGAAATATACTGTCGCCACATTTTGCACCCAAAGTTGTTTTACTTTAATGTTATTGATATACCAATCAAATTAAAGGATTCGTTAAGTTGTTTTGTTTGATGATAAATATGTCATTATAGCATAAACATTTCCGAGTTATATGATATTTTGGCGGGTGAATTAATTTTCTGTGGAATTGCCCGTTTGGAAAAGTTAGACCGATGATATCACGCACGTGACGCAACTATAACCTTTGTTATAGTTGTAAAGAAGAGACTATAACCTTTGTTATAGTTATAAAGAAGAGGATCTTGGGTATTTGATTCCAGTGCTTCGTGACTTGGCCGTGAACCAGAATAGCCTGGTGGTTAAGTCGCTGTCCGGCAAGCAGTAGATGACAGGTTCGAATCCCGCTGGTTCCAATTTTTTCTGGCTTGTGTTTTTCATTACAGATCGAGCATACGATCTTTAACACTGGGAGTAAAATGCCTAAAAAATTGTTTACAAACCTTTGTACTTGTTTTCATATAAAAGCCTATTTCTTTTCCATTGGAATGACGCCCCATTTCTTAGGATTATGCGATTTTGGGACGCCCAGTATAGGCCTATGTTGGGTTGGGTTGGTCCGAAATGAGACCCTGTAAAATGCGTTGCTATTGTCAATGGTTTATTTTCGTGTGCAGTGATTTAAAAAATAGTTTGATTGAAATATATATCGCCCTTGTTTACGTTCGTTATCACATCTGGGTATTATTAATTGTTTAAGCCTATTAATTTTCTTTTTCTTTACCGTTATGCCCCACATACAATGCAGAGATTGCAGTACGCCGAAATAGATGGACATGTTTGTTTGTTTGATTGATTTTATTTCTGCGTTCATTAGCATGATACAAAATAAATTATAATAATATAACAAAAATATATATAAACACATTGTCAGACATTAACAATTTACTTCTGAAAACAAAGAAAAAATATGTATACAGTATGGGAAATTAACATTTTAGAATTAACAGGATTTGTGAACGCAGGAGACCGTCATCATGAGCGAGTTGCTTGATGTCCATGGCGGCCTCAAAGTAGAAAAGCGACATAGAACTAAAAAAACAAACAAAAACAAATGGAGAAAAGAGGCCATAAGGTGGCAGGTGCAGTGCAAGTGCAAGTACAGTGCAAGTGCAGTGCAGAGTAAAAATATGAAATATACTTCGTTATTGTCGATATGGTCAAAGGTGTATAGAACCTTCTTGTAGGTCTACATGTACTTTGATCCCCCCTTCGAGCTTGATTGAAAATAGCTCTTTTGTCACAGCATTTTTCATTATTGCTTTTGTTCGCTCTCCCAAGCAAGGGCCAGTCTAGTCGGAAAGGGGGTTTCCCGCGCACCATCGAGATACATTTTTTTAATAAGCCAAGTTTTTTTTATAATGCCTGAAGTGTCTAGTTAATGAATTTGTATGTTCCCATTGCCAAATAGTGTCCCATGGGGTTCAAAATCGGCCATTTTGGCGACTATCTTGAATTTTTGATGAAATTCCATAATTAGCATAGCCTAGCCTATCTTTTGAATTAGACATCATGCATGGATAACTAAAACAACTTTTTTGAGTAATAATAGGATGAGGAATCGATTCAGAGAATCGTTTTTGTGATTTGAATAACTTGGATTTCACAAAACATCAAAAAGTGTGAAAAAAGCGATAAATTTGCACAAAAAAATCGTGCATCCTAACGTCATCTGGTGTTTCAACTATAACCAGCTAAGCTTTACTAAACTATGCTGAGAGGGATATAATCATGATTTCATGCATAAATTTACACATATACCTTAAAAATGTACCAGTATAGTCAGCTTAATGACACCTCTCAGATTAGGAAATACATCCGTCTTTTCTATAATTCCTGCAAAATAACTTCTCAATTCAACCTTCCTAATCCTCGTACCTGAACTCCTTATACGTACATGACACAACACATTAAACACGCTTTTATACCATCATATATTAATGGGATAGCCTTGCCTAGGAGCCGCTCGTTTAATTCGATATCGATGCGATTGCGAAATGCGCATTTGAAATAGTTCTGTACATATACACAAATGTTATTACCACAACTGAATAGGCCCTAACAGTTATTCTACGTCAAGTAGGCTAGGCCCAGGGTAAAAAACCAGAGCTAAAACTCAAGAAGAAAAAACTCTGGAAAACCTTCGGAGCCACTTTTGCACAATAAAAATTTCACAATTTTTCACAATAAAAACAAATTTAAAATTTGTCGTGATGAAAGAGCAAGCTAGAATGACTCCTCAAACATTTTCTACCACACTCTATGACCCCGTTTACAGTGCAGGGCCGGGCCGAGACCGGCCTCGGCCCGGCCCTAATTGCGGTACTCGGCCCCTCGATTTCGTGCGTTTACAGTGCGGGTCTCGGACCGGCCTAAATTATAACCTTTCAATATTTTGTCGTAGTGGCGCTCTGAACGTAAACAAACGTTTATTTTGTGGGTAGTTTAGTGGTAAACGTAACAGTGTGGCGCGGGTTATTTGTACCAATATTTTTTTTAGCTTGCATGCATACGACGAACGATCGAGCCCCACAGCTGCTCGCTTAACTTATCGGATAATTTCATATTCTCTACGCAATTTTAATATCTTTGTACGATCGAGAAGACAAGAGGATGGATGAGGAAGGTCGTATTCGTAGAATTCAAAGGTATATAATCGTGACAGGAGGATGAGGAGAGCTGAGCAATTAAATGGAGAATCGTCGCAGGAGGAATGGCCTGCTCTTTCAAACGAAACAGCACAAGTCAGAGATGAACGATGATAATTGAATTAAAACCACTAGTATCTCGACTTTTATTTACGCGGACAAACTTTCGAAATCACAGCAGAAAAGACAACAATTAAGCAGCTCAGGCCGTACAATGCATGCAACGCTCAAAGCAACCGCGGGATCATGACATCATATCCAATGATGTCATGATCGCTGCACTTCCGGGATCGCATTTGGTACCGCATTTGGCCCCGCGTGCGTTTGCAGTGAAAGAAGGGCGGGCCGAGGACGGGCCGAGACTACCTCCAGAGGTGGTCCAAATGCGCGGCCGCTTTTGGTACCGCATTTGGCCTTTTGAGCGTTTACAGTGAAGTTTAGCCAGGCCTCGGACCGGGCTCGGCCCGGGCTTACTCTCACTGTAAACGGGGTCTAATGCTCGTGCCCCGCACCACCTGCGGAAAACATTCTTGCATAATCACTTCTAACTCTTGGACAACAACCCTTACCAAGCACAAGTATGCATACATTAACGAGACAAACAACATTTACCTGCTATACAAACGTAACGCAGGCAAATAATATTTCAGACTAGACTACACTATCACAATGAACATGACGGACAAAATAGTCTGGGAGCCTATCCCGAAATAGTCACCCATTTTTCATATGAGATTTGACACCTTTAAATTACTTAGCCCATCCATGTCATTCACAAAAAGTTTGTCAGCTAGAAGGAAGCCGCCGGGTTTGGCCCCCAGAGACGCCCAAAGGGCCCCAAGTCGGGTCGATTTCAACCCATCTAACATAATTATGCGTCAAACTTTATCAGAAGGATAGTGTAGGACTATAGTACATTACCAAAACACAAAAACTGACAGAATTCCGTCGGGATGGGTTGTCAGACGGCCCCTAAAACTTGGGGCAATTTTTTCCCCTTAAGACTCATGGACCCATACGTCTTCCGTCTGACAAAATTTGGTCCATGGGCCTTAAGGGGAAAATGTGCCCCAATTTTTAGGGCCGTCTGACAACCCATCAGTTTTTGTGTTTTGGTAATGTATAATTATAAACCATCCTTCTGACAAAGTTTGACGCATATGTTAGATGGGTTGAAATCGACCCTACTTGGGGGCCCTTGTGGGGGGGGGGGGGGGGGGGGGGGAGGGGTCTGGGGGCCAGACCCGGCGGCTTCATTCGAGCTGACAAGCTTTTTGTGAATGACATGCCTGGTCTAAGTAACTTAAAAAATTAGCCTGCTCGGCGGCCGGGCTCCAATTTTTTTTTAGCCAATTTCGCCCGGGCACCGCTGGTTTTTAGGGCATCGCTCGGTCGCCGGTTTTAGCGCGGAATTAAAATTATGGCGGCGCCTGCCCACTTTTCGCTCTCCGCCCAAAACACGCTCGGTGCCTGGGCGCTCGCCGCCCGGGCACCGACGTAATCGAGCGGTCGCTGTCGAGCGATTTAGGTAAAAATCGAAGCCGCTAGATCAAAGGTTGACAAGTGGTCGCCGCGCAGTCGCCGCTGGGAGATCGGTTGGTCGAGTTCAAATTCGGCCGGTGGCCGGTGGGAGACCATCCGGGAATCGGTGGGTCATCAGTCGGACACTGCCCGGACGCCACAGTGGGCCAGGTATGAGCAAAAGTGCGCCAAAATAGGGATTTGGTCAATGAAACAGAATTAATTTTTTCACGTTTAAGCAAAGATTACAACGTGTAGTACACCTCTGAGCAGTAATTCTTATTGAAATTTATTTCAAGTTGGTCATTTTTATGCAACTTTTCGAGTAAGAACCCATTTTCCACTCTCATGTTCGCCTCTTTTTTCTGTGCTCATAAAAATGCGCAGGCAAAGCACACACAACAAAGAAAAGTTCAATATGCTTTTTGAAATGGGTACCGAAAGAAGCTTTAATAGTCTTCTGGCCCTTTTTTAGATGATGGGACATGTCAGAAAACAACTAATATCCAAAAATATGGATTACATTTTAACCTTTAGTTCAATCTTCAGAGGTAGAACACTCGTCGATCAAGAAAAGATTCTTAAGTTTCCTCAATGAAATTCGGAAACAAAAGGTGGAGGGAAACATAACAGAAAACGAAAACTGAGATATAGAAAAAGAAAATATAGAGAGAGATGGAGAAGGAGAGAGAAAAAAATACAAACAAAGGAAGAAAGAAACAGAGAGAGAGAGCGAGAGAGAGAGAGAGAGAGCATGAGAAGAGAAGGGGAGACTGGGCGTCATGTTCATCACAATTTGTGAATAGGATTGAAATATTTACATGAAGCGGGTGAAATGACTACCACTACTGCCCAAATTGATCTGGTTTCTTTTTTAAAACATCGCAGTTATATTTTGATGCCAAAGATCTTCAATGGTGTTCAGTATTCTAAGGGATGCTCAACTTTTTGCACTTTTTATATCCCGAGGAATTTGTTCTATTTTGTTATATTCGTTTAAGGTAAGATTTATCCTGTTATTATTAACGATGTACATGTAGTTCACGTTTGTGCGATTGATCTATAAAAAGAATAGGCTTCTATTATTATTATTAGTACATTATTTATTTTAATCTATATCTACACGTATCCCATCCATCCATCTATCTATCTAGTATCCATATCTGTTCATACACGCATCCATCTATCTATCTGTCTAATTATCTATCTACCTGTATTCCTCTACTTGTATATCTTTATAAAAAACATATTTTTATATAAGCATGTTTCTTATTTGTAATTAGTTTTTAATTTCTTTTTAAGTAGTGTATAGACCTACAATTGTACATTTTCCCTCTACTATTCGATTTTTTTTTCAAGGCTTTGGAACTGTTTAGATAGGACATATATACCCATTGTTGAGAGGGCGCGATTAATGACTGTCAGGCAGTGCCGTATATACGGCACTGCTGTCATGTAGTTTAAAATTCATACCGGTTGTTCATAATTTATATAATTTTGAAACCTTTGGAGAAAGTATGATTTGTATCAAAATTTGTCCAACATCATGCAAAACCCAGCTCTCTTTTTTTTTTTACAGACCCAACATTCTGAGTAATTCTTAGTGGTTTCAGTGAATATTTCAAGGCGAAGGCTTTTCGAAGTAATTCACTCTTCTGACAGTATAAACATTAGGGCAAAGGGACTTAAAATATGCATGGACTTTATCAGTCAGTAGTGGTAACTCGATAGTATACCTACAAAATTACTTTTCAGTGATTCAGGTACGTTTCTCTGCGTGTGTGTGTGTGTGTGTGTAATTGGGTTTTTACAGACGTGTATCAATCAGATATGATTATTTACGTCTGGGGACCGACCTTTAACGTCACCATCTGAAAGACGTCACTCAGTCTCGAACCTGGGTCCGCTGAATCAGTTTATAACTTCCACTGTTAGCTGGTCACCAAGAAGAAGCCGGCAACGCACCCACCTGCTGCCGAAATGATAACTGTGTGTGTGTGTAATTGGGTTTTTACAGGCGTGTATCAATCAGATATGATTATTTACGTCTGGGACCGACCTTTAACGTCACCATCCGAAAGACGTGACTCAGTCTCGAACCTGGGTCCGCTGAATCAGTTTATAACTTCCACTGGTAGCTGGATTACAGGCGCACGCCACAACGCACTTGTTGTTGTAGTTGAATATGATGGCGCACTTCAATCCCTCCAGATTATACGCGCCAGCCACTTTCGTCAGTGGGACTTCGGCTAAGGAAGGCCCACGTATAACGTCGATCCATTAGGTGATTATTAGTTGCATGAAATCATTAGTGAAAAACAAATTATATATATATATATTCCATCACCTTAATTAGTACACGAAAATCCGAAGCGAAATAGCAAAAATTCAATTATCCAGTTTAAAAATTGTGAGATAAATGCAATGCGCGCGATACTGACTGTTCATGGAAAAAAGCAGACTAACCAAAACGGTTAGTGGCATGTACATAACATAATAATTCCCGAATATAATCAGGGTTAGTCAAAAGTTGCTTAAGGGTTGGGTTATTGAGTTTTAACTTTTTGATCACTTTCGCAAAGTTATCAAGGCTGCAGAGGGCGCTCTTTCATTTAGGCCTAATAACTCATTTTTCAGTTAGCTGAATATTATTATTTTATTAGTTTACGCATGATCAAAGTTTACTTTCAAGTAATGACATCATACATTGCAATACATTGCGAATTTATCATTTTTTTAAAAATATTTTATTGCTTCCTCTCAAGAACAATATTACATTTCAAGAAACAATCATGATAAGTCACATATAAAATAATTTGCATATACAAGGAAACTTAATGAAATACATTAATACCAGTAAAAATTATAAAATTCTCTGAAATTATCCATAATTATTTTTCGATGAAAAGAAAAATACAATGCATCAATCATTGGACATAGATATATAACTATTTTCTTTCATATAATACTTTATAGTAATAATAAAGAGCTTTTTGTTTCAAGTAATATATTATTCCTTCGTCTTGAAAGATACATTAATATCACATTAAATCATAATACAGTGTATATAATATTCAGACAAAAAGGAACTAAAGAACAAAGTTTACATAGACCAATTATACTTTTAAACAATATAAGGTCTTCTTAAAATCGGAATAACAGAACAAAGGCTCTTTTTTTTTAGAAAGAAAAAAAAATCAATATATCGATCATTGAACATGCATTTAGAAAAAAAAAATATCAATTATACATGATTTCTTGAAACGATTCTTTATTAAAAAAAAAAAAAAAAAAAAAAAAAATCTTAGAGGAAGATATACATGGCCCACCCGAACTCACCCTTACACACTCATCACATCCACCCACCCCTTCCCCCTCACCATTCTCCTACCAATCACACTCACACATTCTCACTCCCACTTCTCGCACCCCCTCTTCTCCCTCCCCCAACATACGAACACCCATGCATGCATCCAGTTCCGGTTTGCCTGTCCGTAATGAGTACATAACAAAAGCAAACAAACAAAAAAAAACATTAAAAAAAAACAACAACAAAACAAAACAACAAAAACAACAAACGAAAACAAAATCAAAGAAACGCATCAATCTGTTCCCAATTTCCCCTTTTTGTTGGCTATCTTATATTCTTCGTCTCTGTGATCTTTTATCCAAGTATCTGTTTTCCGTAGAGATGGCAGCTCGCCTTGTTTTCTTGAAGAAAAAATTATGTATTTTACAAGAAAAATTACACAATTTATTATATATATTCGTACCGTTTTACCCGATAGTCCCATAAAAATGGATTTCCAATCATTTATATTAATTTCTCTTAGATGTAGCTTTTTACTAATGTCCTGCCATAATTGTTTAACTTTAGGACATTCTAAAAACAAATGTTGGTATGTTTTAACTTGATTTTTACAAAAGGAACATAGATTATCCAACTCGAAACCAAATTGAAAGAGTCTCTGTTTCGTATATATAGCCCCATGCAATAATTTGTATTGAAACTCCCTTTGTTTATTAATAACAAATGCATTTTTCAGTCTTGTAAATATTTCTTTTAACATTCCAGTTCCAAAATCATGTTGAACATTTCCATCCGTAATCTTTAATGTATACTCTCTTTGAAATTGTTCAATAAAGTGATTATATAACCGTACAGACTTTAAATCGCTAAATTTTTGTATATGACCAAAGATCTTCAGATCTATTTGAAAATGTTCAGTATCCACATGCATAAAATCACTCTGTATCCATTCCTGTTCAATGACTGAAAATATTTTTTGAATCCTGATCAGGCTTTCGGTGGTAAAACCTAAGTTATAAAAATAAGAGATTGGTTTAAAATTACCTCCAACGGTTATATCTGATGCTTTAAATATTCCTTTATAAAAAAGATCAGCATCCAAGATCATTTTATTTCGAAAACAAATACTTCTATTGTTAAAAATTATCGGATTGACCTTGTTCTTTTCGAAGTGTCTACATTCATCTATATCTTGCCATGCTTTTAACATATCTAAATAAAACATGGGTATACCATTTAAATTCCTTTTCTTCATATCATAATTACAAAGAAATATACTTGGACCTCCAATTGATCTAAAAAAGTAATCAAATGTTAGTTTCCACCCTAAATATTTTTCACCGTACAACAGCCGTTTGATCTACATTATTCTTTGAGTCTTAATAAAAGTTTTGTAGTCAGTTACCCGAAGCCCCCCTGCAGAATAATCTTGATATAATATTTTCCTTTTTATTCTATCTTTCCCACCCCAATTTTTTTCAATTTCTTCAAGGATACTATGTGGAACAGATATAAGAGAAGAAACATAATTTAATTTTGAATATACATACATTTTCAATAATTTTATTTTGCCGTACGTCGCAAGATCTCGTTGGCTCCACCAACCTATTAATCTTTTTATTTTACTTAATATCTCTTTGTAGTTTAAATCATCTTTTATTTTCGAATTACGTGAAAAATAAACTCCTAGGATTTTTATGTCTTGTACTCTATGTCCCAAAAAAGGTAAACCGGGCATATCAATCGCTTCCCCCAACCAGATAAAATTTGTCTTATCCATATTTATTTTTAATCCACTTAATTTCTCAAAGTCTTCGAAGACTTTTTTCACTCTATCAATTGACTTCATATCTTTAAGAAACAATGTTATATCATCGGCGCAAAGTACCTGCTTTATTTTTCCAGTATCAAACCGAATTCCTTCAATACAAGGGTCCTTTCGGATATAATGAGCAAGCAGCTCAATAGCTATTATAAATAAATAGGGGGACAAAGGGTCCCCTTGTCTTATCCCTCTTTTAACTTTAAAGTATCCAGTTGAGTGTCCCCCGTTCATCACGCAGCTACTAACATCATTATAAAGAATTTTAACCCAAGAGCACAATATATTACCGAACCCAAAAGATTCCAGTGCTTTGAACAGTAGTCTATGTGAAATACAGTCAAATGCTTTTTCAAAATCTACAGCGATAAGAAAACCTACAGGTTGATACAATGACTGAAAAAATACATCATCTATTAAACGCACCGCCTCTCCAATATTTCTCTCTTTAACATAGCCCACCTGATCGTAATGAATGATATCTCCTAAAACCTCTTTTACCCTTTTAGCCAACACTTTTGACAGAATCTTATAGTCAAGATTTAGAAGAGTTATTGGCCTATAGTTTTTCATATACAAAGTACTTTTCCCTCTTTCTCAATAAGTGTAATGACTCCCTGTCTCTGTGAATTGGATAACACCTCAGTTTCGAAACTCTCATTAAATGCTTCCACTATATACTTCCCTAAGATTGGCCAAAATGTATAATATAATTCAGATGTAAAGCCATCATTGCCTGGTGACTTATTCCATTTCATTTCCTTAACAGCTTGATAGCATTCTTCGAATGTTATATGCCCTTTACAAAATGCTTTATTTTATTCGCTTAGTTTGGGCAGTTCGCTTAAAAACATATTATCAATATCTTCTGTTATGTCCTTATCTTGACATTCATATAAATTCTTATAAAACTCCCCAATGATCTTTAAAATCTCTTTCCTATCACGTATCACCTCATTATTGCTATTATATATTTCCTTGATCACACTTTTTCTTTTATTCGATTTTAATATTTGTTCAAAAAATTGAGAATTTCTTTCTCCTTCTTCAGACCATTCTGCCCTCGATCGTACCTTTAAGCCTTGACGAGAGTAGTCAAAAAGCTTTTCCAGTTCATTTTTTTCTTCAAGTCTACTTCTTCCTGAATATTATTTTGCAAATTAAACGTCAATTGATATTCTAAGTCTTTAATTTCTTTTTCCAATATTTCAACTTTTGCTTTCCTAAGTTTTGCTTTTTCACGGGAAATCTTCATAATATATTCCCGTAGTTTCATTTTCATAAAATCCCAAAATTTGATTTTACTATTTATTTGACCCAGCCACGTTTCCTCTATTTTAATAATCTTATTTTTTACCCCATCGACAAAATCCTTGTCATAACATAGACTACTATTGAACTTCCAATATGATTTACCAAAAATGAAATTATCGACCAAATTTGTAACTTCTACTCTAACACCAGCGTGATCAGGTGTGATAGAGGGCAATATTTCGGATTTCCTTACGGCTTTTTCTAATTTTGATGATATAAAAATATAATCTAATCTGCTCTGCACCAATGGCTGCTTCTGTCTAAAGGTAAATTCTCTTTTATGAGGATGATGCTTACGCCAAACATCGATTAAATCAAACTTATCAAGAAACTCTCCCAACAAGTCTCTATATTTGCTATTTGAAATATTACTCGCCCCCATATAATCTAAATTATAATTCATAGTTATATTGAAATCTCCCCCAATTATAAGGGAATACTCTTGACTGAATACAGAAGATACCATCCTATTCAGATTAGACAGAAAATGAACTTGGCCTTTTCTTTATTTTTTGTAGGAAAATATACACTTCCTAATATCAATTTTTCGCTTTGGCATTTACCTTGTATTATAATGTATCTTCCTTCCTTATCTTTTATAATATTTTCCATCACAAAGCCCGTGTTTGGTTTCAACATCACAATAACTCTATACTGTGATTACTACCGTTATTAAAAACCATTGTCCTTTCCCAATCCTTTTTCCAACTGGCTTCAATATCTTCTGTACTGAAAGTTTCCTGCAAGAATATTATGTTTCCCGACATTTTACACCACTGGAAAATTTTCCTTCTTTTAACTGTTTCTCTCAGTCCTCGAACGTTGATCGAGACTACTTTTAAATTATTCACCATTGAAAACTCTAAATCTTAAACTGCGACAAAAAGCTAGGAACAGAATTATGTAGTATTGCGACAATATCTCAGTAAATGGGAAGAATGATGCATTTTTAAATACAGAAAAAACAATTGTCAATTGAAGTTGGAAATAAGACAAATACAGACTGATTCCGGAACTAGAAAACATGCCACGCGTCACAAATTCTCTCCCTTTAGAAAACCAGATTATGAAAAACAAAAACAGTCTCTTGCTACAAGAGAAAGAAAGAAAATTGAATTGCATAATCCGGACGAGGACCCACTTTCCCCGTATAGTATACATTTCATTAGCTACATAATGATTTTTTTTTATAATGTGAGAAGAGCAAAGATGAAAAATACCCAATCCAACTCTCTGTCTTTCTTAGAAAATAAACAAAAGTACAGAGGCTTTCCAAAGAAAATAATTTTTACACTATTCACTGTCCAAGCGATGTCTCTGAATTGATGAAAAAGAAAAAACAAACAAACTGTTTTCCAGTCTAAGGAGCTTCAAAAGGCCTTTAGAGACAAAACGATTCATCCAACTACCACTGCACTTCATTATTCTGCATGGATGCCTGGCTATATCCGTAAAACATCAATGAAAACATGATAACAATGGTGAAACGAGTAAGCAAAAAGTATCCCATCGCTTTTAAGTGAGCTGGAACATTCCTTATGAAAAAAAAGAAGAAAAAAAAGGCCTCATCTCATGCAGTGAGGTAATTGGAAAGACGTTTTGTTTACACATCATAATTGTGAAGGCAAATCCTCCTTATCAATCTAAGAAATTCCCGAATCTTCAATCAATACTACATTTAACCCTCTGCATTGTCTCAAATTCTATGCCTTCCATTTGTAGAGCTCGAGAAAAAAAAAATACCAATGGTTAAAAGTATCTCATTTATATTGTAGGAAAGAATTCGTATTGTATATGGTCTTTATCATTTTTAAACATACAATCACTCTCGGCCAATGTGAATTGATACATTTCCCGCCAAATTTCTCCGCAATTGAAACTGGTCTAAATTATATGACCATGATTAACTTGAATAACAATGATATAGTGAATAACATGATGATTATTTATATGTATTCAGCTGAATGCAAATTCTGACAAGCAAAGTGCCACTGGTTTCTTTGTAATACAATTTTAAGTGTATAAAAAACGTTGTGCATAATCATGAGTGAAGAACACTGCATTTGAACCAGACAGCCATAAAAAGAAACCGTTTAGGCATACAATGAAGAAAATGCTCCAACTATATATCATCGTTAATGATAGACTATGGATTTTATAAATCTGAAGAATGTCAAAACCTTCAACACAAAGGGACCTAAAGCTATCCCTGCAGACTGTCTGGTTCCACGCAAAGCTCTGACATTCAATTAAAAGCAATCTGTCTCTCTGTAAATCAGTGTTATACAATAAACATATATCAGTAATAGAAGATTAGGAATATTTGCATAAGAAACAGCTAGCCCCACAGTCCTTTACAAGAACAAAGTCACAGCAAACGGATCATACATAAAATTACATTGCAACTATTCCAACAATGATCCGCAATTAATGGCAGACTATTTCACTACTATGAATCTGAGGTATTTCAAATCCATAAAGCCTTTCCCGCTTATTTCTTGACACTTAAAAGTGTCCTGGATCAACATAAGGATATTAGTTGTCCATGAATAATTTGAGTAATAATGATGCAGTAAATAACATGCTGTGAATACATCAAAGTAGAAAATCATGAATGAAGAACATTTGCTAAAGAACCAGACAGCCGTAAAATTCCAAAATCTCTTTCAGAAATCGTTTGTGCATACATTCAAGGAATGTTCCAAACTATACGTTCCTCCATTAATTACAGACTGTAATTTATGAAACGCACATCCGACCTTCAATTAGCAGGATAAAAAAAATTTCTTTCTCTGTATCAGTTTGGTTTATACAACAATAAGGAACATTTGCACAAAATCCAAATAGCCCATCAAAATAGTCCATAATTTAAAAAACAAAAACAAACTTTCAACAGATATATTGCAAGGATGTCCCAACAATGATCGTCAATTAATGACAGACTATTTCATTATTTGATTATGAATATGATGAATTTAAGTCCTTCAAAACAAGCAGTCTAAATGAACATATCATAGCGAATTGTTTAATTCTATGCACGGCCCTTTCAAAACTTCAAAACTTAAAAAAAAAAATAAAAAATATATATATATATATATTAGTCTGTATAATAGTGAATAAATTATAACCAGAGCAGAAAATATTAATATATTCATTGTTTTCCTTTCCTTCTAAGAGCAAACAAAGTAGATAAGTCTTGAAACCAGTATACCACGCATGTCTGACCCGACTCGGTCATTACCAATAATTGTAATTCTTAGAATGTATAATGAACCTCGGTGAACCCGTTGACTACTGAATTCTCTAATTCCCATAGGCTTAATATACAGGAACCACCCGGTTCCAGTAGGCAATGGGTTATTACACGAAGGAAAATATTGCAAATATTTTGTAAGCGTATATATGCAGGGATGCCACTTAGAATTGATAAAAAAAAGTAGGAAAAACCATCCAGAATGGGCCCCCGTGTACACAAAAAGTGGTCCTCTATGACAAAAAGTGGTCCTCTATGGCTAAAAATATGTCGAAAAAGCAGGAACCCCTACCCTTGTCTGAAAAGTGGCATCCCTGTATATGAAAATTTAAACAGGCAATATCCATTCCTAGTTACAGTACAACATGTATTATCTCGATACAAGCTTCAGATGAGTCTGAAAAGCCGTATCCTTGTGTATCAAACTTGAGGACTTAAAAACAACACATCTTAACCACCCCTATGTAACTGCTGTCTTAATAGACATGATTTTCTTTTCAGAACGTCAAATGTGTTAAGTAATGACTTTCATATGGAAAATAAAGTATATATTAAAAACAAAACAAAAACGAGCTTCTTCATTCATTCTGAAAAGCATGTTAAAACTAGAGTTACAAAAACTTCTTCCATCCATCAAGCCACCAATATTGATCAAATCCTTGTTTTATTTCGTATGAATTGCTTCTATTTTAATTGATCATTCCAAAGTTCCACTTGAGTATGATTTCACAGTCTTTTAGAATCGATAAGTGAATCTCGATTTCTCATCTTCCATTTTCCTTCCTTTCATTTTTGCTATAATTTTAAATTAAGAGGAAACTATGAATGAAACAAGACAGAAGTAACTGCTATTCGATCGGTATGTTGGTATAAAGAGTCCTCGAAAGAAACATTTCGTATAACCCAACTTAATGAAAGACTCTTATATAATTATTTTGAGACATTTCAGAACCATTGAAAGAAGAAGAAGAAAAAAGAGCTAGCCGTGGTATTGATGTCACGAGTCATATGGCTTAACTTTTCATAACCTAAGCTCAGCATAATAACAAATTAATATAGACATAGAATAAGTGGTATTCTTTCTAATCTAACCAATGCCAATAAATTACTAAGACATTAAAAAACTCACTCTTATCAACGTGAGGTTGGTTGGTTTTTTTTTGTATTGCAGATATTTTAAAAGCAACTTAGAAAAATTCAGAACGGTGCTTAATTTTTTTGGAGACCCTTTTTACATGTGGATCATTTCAATTGTTCTCGAAAAGAACAAAAAAAATCAAGTTTGTACCTGAATGTTGACACGATATTTCGAGACTTCAAAAGCTTCGAGCTTCGAGCTTCGAGCTTCGAGCTACGAGCTTCGAGCTTCGAGCTTCGAGCTTCGAGCTTCCAGCTTTTTAAACGTCAACTTGTCTTCCCATGTTTCGATTTCTTCGGAACTCCTCAAATAGTGCATTTTGCTCACCTATGGGGATATGCTTCCGATCAACGTATAGCTTCCTTGGTTCTGTTCTTGAAAAGAACGCCTTCTTCCCTGCGGCTTTCGCTGCGTGTAGAAGTCGGAACTGGGGTTTACGCGCCTCGCGGACCGCCTTTGGTAGGTCATCAGTTATAACCATTCTGGTACCTTTCAAATGACGTGCTTTGCCCAAAATTTTCTCCTTGTCGTTGTATCTCAGCAATTTAGCCTTGATCGGGCGTGGTTGAGATGATGAGAAACATCGATGTACTCGCTGAAATTCAATATCCTCTATCTCCTTCTCACTAAATTTCAGCTTCTCCTTGAAGAAATCTCCAATCACCTTTCGTATGTCTTCTGGCTTTTCTCGACTACCTTTTTCTGGTATCCCCAGAAAAACTAAATTTTCCCTCGCCGCGTAAATATTGAGCTTCTCCGACTCACTCAAAAGGTACTTGATCCTTTCGTCGAACTTGTTTTCCATCCTAGGTATCATTTCAGAATTTATCTTTTCAGTTTCACTTGCATTAAATGACACCGAATTCACGATTTCCGTCAATGTAGATTCCACTTTAATGACACGAGCATTAATTTCCCTCCACTGGACTTCCATGTTCTTTTCTAGACTGTCTAATCTTGCATGGATTCTAGAGAAATTCTTCATCATCAAATCTTTCAAGGACTCTTCCCCAGCCTCATCCTGCTTGGCCCCCTTGGCCCCGCTGGGCCCCGCCAGGCCAGGGCTGTTAGAAGGCCTAAGTCTCTTCTTTCCGTCTCGTCCGTCTCTGCTCATCGCTAATCCCTTCTCGAGTTAACACAAAGTCAATGCAAATTCAATACATAATTGAGGAGAGGGGTCCAAATAGGTGTTCACTCGTCGAGAGTCATGCAGTATCAAATATTACAAATAATTTCCAGTAGGGCGCCCCCTTTAAGTCACTCTTACGTGCCATTATGCCTGAGCTTAACACCGTTTTCACTTTTTGATATACAAGCATAGAAATCGCATTATCAATTTTCTGAAGTAGGAAAATCATCGTAATACGAGAAATATCTTATTTTCCATTGAATTTTGGCAGCCAATCAGAAATCGGTATTTTAATGACGTCATAGGTATATGAAATTATTTGCATTAGATTCTTCGGGTCTGAATACCAATAGAACCATCATCTAATTTTAAATTTTAAGTAAAACTCAGTGGATATGAATTTTGGCGCACTTTGGAGCCATTCTGGCCCACTGTGTCGAATCGTGTTTGAATGGCCAGTGCTTCCTTATTCCGTATCAATATAATATACACCATTTCAAAAGTCATAAGTTTTCTTTTACTGTCGATACATGCAATTATGGAACAAAAGCAAATTCTGTTATCTAAGTACAACTAAATCTATAAATGCGTTTCCGGCCAATATTTATTCACGTTTCTGCGCAGCGCGCACGGATTCGTCAGTTCTTGCACTTTTATATTCCATTACCACAGATTTTATTTGAGTCTTCTCATGCTTATCATTGCTTATCTTCCCACGTTATCTTTGTATGGTGTTTTAAGCAATCTATCTCCTTGTATTGTCAGGATTTCCTGTCCAATCTAACACTTCTCAAAGATCAAAATGCACTTCAATTTCGTAATATAGGCTGATAGGAATCGACAATCATCCAAATGTCAGATGTCAAAGATAGTTTAATAATTAAAAATGTCATTCAACAGGGGGGGGGGGGGGGGGGGTTCGTTCGGGCCTGCGGTTTGAGTTATGTATCCGGGAAGTGCAGGGTATATTGACCGCGGGAAAGCTGTCGGAGGAGGATGTCGTACATCCGATTCAGAACATTGTTATCGAGATAACACCAACTTATCAATAGTGTACGAACTGAGGAAATAACATTCAAAATTTTCAAAAAGTGATGGCAGCGGCGGAATTCCAACCCATGAAATAAAGTGGTGCCTTTAAACCAGCTCGCCATGCGGAGAAGCTCCCCCGATTTTGGCCCAGTTTTGACCTAAAAATCGACCGGCGACCGACGGGAAATCGGCGGTCGCCGCCCGGGCACGGACCTGATCGAGCGGTCGCCGTCGAGCGATTTAGGTCAAAAAGCAAAGCCGCTAGATCAAGGCTGCCGATCGGTCGCTACCCGGTCGCCGCCGATCGCCGGCCGGCTGCCGGGCGATTTCTTAATCAACCAATCAACTAATCAACCAATCAACCAACCAATCAACCAATCAACCAATCAACCAACCGACTAATCAACCAACGCACAACAAACCAACCAATCAACCAGGGATGGCGATTAAAAAAAAAATTAAATCAGATTTTAAAAAATTCAAATCAGCTTTTTAATTTTTTTTATTAAAAAAAAAATCTTGCGAAATAATGTTCAATTACAAAAATATCTTATCCTATTAATAACATCAATCATCATAAATTTTACTCCTAACATTGTTCTTAACAGTATATTTTGTAATTAAGCCCAATTAAAAATATTAAGTAACCGACAAATCAAAATCCATTTGAGAAATCATTAATCATAATGAATTAATTTCCCAACATATATACATAGGAAACTTCCCTAGGGAATTCCCATTAAGTAGAGAAAATCCACCCCCAAAGAAGACGTCCCCAGTTATCCTCTGTACATGCATGCTGCCAATAACGTCATCATGCAGAAGCACGTAGGCCTACGTGCCAGTGCACAATATTTTATCTAATTAATGCTCTTAACTATATTTTTGGAATGGCAAATGGAACAGGTTTTTTTTTGTCACTCGGTTACATTGAAAAAGACAGAGAAGGCGTCTTTCTGGGCAATTTAACTATCGTAGTAAAGTACCTATTTGTAACATTGTAATGTTTAGTTTATTTTGAGTTTTACAAATTATTGAAGCTCTTCCATTGTTATATATAGAGATGTTAAACTTCTTCTAAGCACTGAACGTGAAATGAACTATCAGTGTTGGAGAGGAATATAAGAGACAGCTTTACAACAATCAAAGTGTGAATATACTACATGTTATTGTGATTTTTACAAAATGTTAAAAAAAAATCTGTTACAAAGTCATTGAGTGATAAATGTAATAAGAAAGAAATAAGAAACATGTTTCACTGATAGCCGACAAGAAATTCAAATTTCAAAAGAAAAACTTTACATACATGTGCATACTTAAACCAAAATTGAGTCACTGCTGATCACGTACTTATCTTTGATTCTTTTTTTTTATTTGTCAATTACTTGTAAATACAGTGTATTATAAAAGTAATGATTCAAATCAATGATTTAAAAAAATCATAATGATTTAGATCACGATTTAAATCAACCAACCAACCAATTAACCAACCAACCAACCAACCAACCAACCAACCAACCAACCAACCAACCAATCAATCAATCAATCAACCAACCAACAAACAACCAACCAACCAATCAAACAACCAATCAACCAACCAACCAACCAACCAACCAACCAACCAACCAACCAAGAAAACCAAGAAACCAAGCAACCAACCAAACAAAAAACAACAACAACCAAACAAAACAAAACTAAAAACACCTGCAAATCTTACCATTATTTGCAGTTACACTCTAAAAAATAAAGTGCTATTATTAGCACCTCAAGATTTGGAGGAAGCACCCGTAAGGGCATGCATAGGGACTGCACAAATTGTGCTAAAGTAGCACTTGTACAAGTGCTATAATTCAACACCAGTCCAAGTGCTACTTTAAACACTTTAAGTGTAAGCCTTTTACACTTCTGGTGCTATTAGACGCATGCAGCTCGCAAAAACAACACTTCTAGTGCATTAAATAACTCATTTTAGAGCCCCAAAACGGCACTACTAGTGCTAACACTTTTGCACCCAATATAGTGCTAAAGAACACACACAAACAGTATGCACAAAATCACACCTGTAGTGCTGAAAACTCACTCTTCTATAGTCTGTTAAACAGCCCTACACTAAGGTCTAGATTTTGTTTTTAGATTGATATGAACTGGTTATATACATAGATGATATCGACTAAAACCATGGCATGTGGATTTAATCATCTGAGAATTACTTTAGACCAAGAAGTGGCAATTTCGGAGGTTTAATTGTTCCATTTCGGCAATCCACAATCGTGACGAAAAAAAGCACACACACTGCCTTCCAAACTTCCCAGGCCCGGCCCCGGCCCGTGCGGTCGATCGCGCCCCATGCCTGGCTGATCAACAACGCGTACCGTAGACGGTTGGCCACACGCTGAAACATGGCATTTCCACTTCATTGCTTTTCATCATGTTTCATATCCACCACCACAAAAATTAATGTAATTATATTATTTGATACCTTTATTGGCATAAAATTACAGAAGTTCTAAATTTAATGTCTTAAAGTTTTACTTACCACGCCATGCCTGTGCAGCAGATGATGGCTCTTGCACTACAGTTGCGTAATAAGCGATTTCGTAATAGACCTGTTTACTAATAAGTGATTCAAATTTTATACATACTTTTGAAACAAAGGTTGTTCTTGACAACCTGAAAGCTTGCCAGAGGCTTGTCAGACATAGCAACAAGTAATGTATGCAAACTCGATTCCAAGTATTGTAGTTCATTCATTAATAACATGTTAATGATACCTCGTTACTAGGTCCCCAGGAAAGAAACATCCATAAATTTGAATCACTGAGTAAACAGGTCTATTGGCCCATGAGCAACTTTTCGCAAATGACCTTTCCCTTTTTCATTAGGATAGGCATCTTTTCAAAGAAAGATAATACGTAAGCTTGCCCGACATAGCAACCTAAAGAATTCAAACTCTATGAAAGAAAGACATCGTAGACCAGGTGACTAGAATAGCACGTCAATGAACACTTGGGAAAGCGCATTGTTTGCAAGTTGGCTATCATTTGGCAGACTGTCAAATACCAACCATCAATGAACACTGCGTTGCTTTTCAGTGGATTTAATGAAAAGTATAATTAAATGAATATATGAATAATCATTACACAGTCGACGCTTATCTAAGTGCATTTTAAACGAACATGCCAGTTTATGTCAAATGACCTTTATCTGCTCATGCGCAAATCCGAATTACGAAATCGCTTATTAAATCACGGGACGTTGGTCAGCACTTGAAGTGTAAAACAAGCGTCCTAACATTCAGCACTTACTTTTAGCACTCAATTTTCTGCACCTTATCATCTCCCAGACGCAAATGGCACGTGAGGTGTTAGAAATAGCACGTCAAGTGCAAACTTCCAATTAGCACTCGTGTTTCAGCACTTCAGTTTTTACAGTGTAAATTCATTTATCATCATTTATCATTTATCATGTTTTCTATCATCATTTCCATAAGAACTATACGAGGGGTTGTTATTTTATCTCTCCAGCTCAGAAGTAGATGTCTATTCGGTTGATTTCGAAGGGAAGTTCTTGGATACAAACTCAACCAAGAACACGACAAAAACATCAAGAAACAACGTGACATCATTTGCACCTCCACAACATCGTCTTGCTAGCAAGGATGATATTTTCCGAAAGGTCTCCGAAATATGGCAAAATGTGACAGAACTCAACGAAGCTCGGCTACGCGAAAGGCGAAAAGAGATCGAAGAGGATTCGCAGAAGTTTTTAGCTGGAGATATAAAGTTGTTTCTCCGGACATTTAGGAATGAAACGGCGGCTGCAGAGATTCGGTAGGTTATCCTATCAAATTGTTTAACAAATTTCTTTCATGAATGAATGAGTTTTTATTTAAATATAACAGTATTTTGCTAAAAAGAAAGAAAAGAAAAGAAAAATTAGCAAAGGTCTATCCGATATATCAAATGGAAGAATGTATTGTCACATAGGTAACGTATATAATATTGGCCTACACGTATTTATCACCTCTTGTTGTTGTTCTTTTTTTCCCTACAAGAATCATAAATCACCATCATGACCATGTATTTTCATAATATTTCTAATCATGATATCATGGTTTAGAGTCATGTTTATAAATCTATCAGATTTATTCAAAGAATGGGGGGGGGGGGGGGGGGAATCATTTTTTTTCTCTGAGAGGATTTTTTTTAGTAAACGAAGAAGCTTGATGGGAGGAATTTTTAAGATCGTATGCTCGATCTGTAATGAAAAACACAAGTCAGAAAAAATTGGAACCAGCGGGATTCGAACCTGTCATCTACTGCTTGGATTTTTTTTGTTTAACATTTTTTTCTTCACTGCATGATAAGATGAACTTCATTACCTACATCGTGTTTTCCCCACTTTGAATAATATCCAACTTCTTGAAAACAGTTACAGTTATTATGTCACCAGCTTTCATCGTGCACTTTAATTATATTTTGCCCTAGATCACAATCTCCCAATTTCAAAAGTGTGTGTGTGTGTGTTTTGAAGGAGCATATTGTCATAATATTTTGCCCTCGCAAAGTGCCCCCCGCTAATGAGCACCTGTTGACGCCCTCGTGAATAACAACGGCTATCATTCTTTTCAAGGAAAAGCGTTATGAAAACAATATCTAGATGTCAGGCCATGCAGATCGTTCGGACACATATTCCAGATAGCAGCATCGTGCTCAGAGATGTCATCATTGACAGGGGAAAGCAATCCGACTGCGTACCCGTCTACGACAGCTGCTCTATCGTCGGAAATTCCGGCATCCTCTTGGGCAGCCAGTGCGGTGAGGTGATAGACTCCGCGGACTTTGTCATCAGAAACAATATGGCCGCCATTGAAGAACGCTTTGGGAGGGACGTGGGGATGCGCGTCGATGCAATGTCCATCAACCTCGAACTGATTTATGCCTTGACAATATGCACCGGTGTCCACAAGGGTGGAAAGATGCCCCCGCGAACGACATGTGGCCCTCTGATGGAGAAAATGAAGATATTCCAGAAGGGTCAGATCTTCTGGTTCTTTAAACGATACACCAAGCTGTTCGATGAAATGAAATCGATGCTGACGGTCCTCCGAAAGAAACACAAATTAAACTTTAGATTTGGCTACAGCCCCATTATACCAATGAATACAGCAAAATCGTGAGTAATTTCTTCAACGAAACGTTTCTTGTTCAATAACGTACAATTTATCCAGGATTATATTGAATAAACCAGTGAGCATATACATTATGGTTCTTAGGATTAAATTCCATGACCTCACAGTATAGGCGCATACGCATATTTTCGCAAGGGGGGGGGGGGGGGGGGAGGGGTGGGCTAACGCTTTTTGGCGGAATATCAACTTCGCGGTTTCTGAAAATTTGGACACTTTTTTGTACCGAAACTGTACAAAACTTACACAGTAGGACACATCGCTACCCAAATATGAGGACATTCGGGCACATTGTTGATCGAATATCGGCACTTTCAAAATCCTCGGGGGGGGGGGGGGGGGGCTTCAGTCCCCCAGCCTCCACCTCGTACGCCTATGCCTCACAGAAATATCGTAACTATACACTGTAAAAAATAACTGTAGATTAACAGGTTTTTTGACTTGTAACTGTAGTTTAACAGGTTTTTTTACAAGTTTTCTGTTAATACGGTATTTTTCTTGTGAAATGGCAGGAAAATTAGCAATTTTCCTGCCAATTCACAAGAAAAATACCGTATTAACAGAAAAACGGCCAAAACTTGTAATTTTACAAGTAAAAAAACCTGTTAATCTACAGTTATTTTTTACAGTGTAGTAACGATGCGTCCGTCGATCTTTACTAAGTTATACGAGGTCATATACATTTACGTCTCGGCTTGAATATACATGTAGATATACTTCTAGTAAAGAAGGAGTAATTATCGTTTCTCTTTCTTCTCATATATTTGAATAGTTCCGTCACAACATCAATATATGCATTATCATAAAATTATGTATTTTTGTCATTTCGAGACGGAAGAAATGCTTCATGGCTATACACACCCTCGTCCCATTGCCCAGCTCATTCGGCGGCTTAGCCAAGAGAGGGAGTGATTTGGGGCGGGGATGACATGTGCCCTAAAACATGGTGTTAGCCTGCTAGGTGCTGGGTTCGTTCCCCCGCGAAAAAAAAAATAAAAGAGCAAAAAATAGAATATGATAATTTCATGCTCAGTAACACCCAAAAAGTTCTTTCATGCATTAAGATATGAACAGATACATACATTTCCTATAACCAATTTATTTTCCAGTCCCCTAACTCCCTTACTACACCGCTGATCCTATTGCATTTCGCCAAATTGCACCTTACATGATTTTTTTAAATTTAAGAATCTATATTATTGCAATAGATTTAATGGTCATTCGGTTTTTGTAAGGAAAATTACAAAAATATAATTATTTTCAAAATATAAAGTAAAACATGATACAGCAGTGTAATTTAATGTCAGAGTTTGGCATGTATATATGCCTGGAAAATTGTGTTTTATGGGCATTGCCATATCCAGTTTCGTAATATCTCATATCTATAGCACATGTTAAACGTCTTGACTCTCGTACTGTTTGGACAAATTTGACAAAGAAAAAGAGTTCTATCGTACAAACATTTTGTCATCTTTCTTTCCCCCTTTACAGACTGGCTAAAGTTCCCGTACCTTCATCTGGCCTAGCAGTCTATGTAGCAGCAACTCAATTTTGCAAAAGCATAAACCTGTTCGGTTTTTATCCTTTCAACGAGCGTTATGGCTCTGATGAAAAAACCGTCAAGGCCCATTACTATGACAACGAGATGTACTCTTTCAGTCGAAATCATAAAATGCCCAGGGAGTACGCATGGCTCGCAGAACTTCATAAGCAAGGTGCACTTCGAATGATCAACGATTGTTCGTCGCTGAGAAGGTAATATCAGTCTTATTCTGGGAATAATTCTGAATAAAAATATGGCATGCCGGAAATACTACCACAGCAAATATTGTTCTTGCTAATATGTAATTATAATTATAATTTTTTCACGTTCTCTTCATCTTTCACTGATTTTGTTGTTTTTTTCCTGTAGAAGACTTCTAGGCGATCAGCCACTTTTTGGACAATTCGGATAATGTGCAATTTGATTTGGATTTCGGGTCGACTAAGTACATCCTCCAGCCCTGATAAGTGCTTAGTCCCACATGTACCATTAAGGACTTACACAGCTTTGATCCCTTGACTTGTCGCTCCGATTTTGAGGTTCACAATGAGTTACACATAAACAATACTTTCTTTGTCATTAATTATGAACCCTAAGTTACGGTGCTGCATTGTCATTACGTGACTTTCCAATCACGGCCAAACTATGACAACCATCCAGTCTGAGCACTGTCATTATTCTCATGTGCTTTGTAAGCCCAGCTCTTGCTTTCAAGCTGCCAGTTTTAGAACCAGATGAATTGAAAGCTACTTGATCTTGACCTGAAAACGCTATCAGGCATTCTACATCACGAACTTGTTACTGACACAATATCCCCCAAAGCAGATGCCAAGCAATATACCCATATTTTGTCTGCACTCCTATACAGAACAGTCCCAATAACGAATTTGCTAACGATGAGAAAATTAGCACTTTTATAAAGCAACCACCAAAAACCATACGTGAAGCAACTAAGAACTACGACTCGACACCGTGCGTCCACCCCCCCCCCAATCCACCACACACCACATACAGCACTTACCTAAAGGCATGGTCACATCCCGCCGTGCGTGTTTTTAGTCCGTACGTGTTCTGCGGAGGCCACGTCCGCCACATGTTTCTGAAAACGTGGGGAGGGAGTAGCAAGAGCAGGGAAGGACTACGTCAACGCACTTCACACGCACTACAACGCAAGGTGTAAGTACGTGGCCCGCACGCCACGCCTGGACGTGAGTGGTTGCGTGCATCGTATGTTGCGCACCTGGTAAGTGAGTTGTACGTGCTTACAACGTGCTTACAACGTATGATCGCCATGCGGTTGCCTCGTTATCGTACGGAGGATGTACTTTCACGTACGGTGTCCTTACTGACTTGCAGGGAGTAAGTGCGTGTAAGTGCGATAAACGTGAGTTTTCTCCCGTCACCATCTGCCGAGTCTTCATCGCTCCTCATCTGTTCGTCGCCTGCCTTTACATCATCTACGGCCCGTTTCTGTTGGGCCTCTCTGGCCCTATTAGCTGTCTTTTGAGCTGACCCCTTTTTGTTAAGCTTCTTGGGCATCTTGGAGACGAAATGATGATACTCGACAATCTGCTCGGCTTTTGTATATCGTGCAGAAATCAGCGCGCACAACGTGCGTTGCAAGTGCATAGCACGTACTTCCTCGGTGCTGTTTACATGAGTTCTGCGTGCTCACTGGACAATTGAACTGGAGAAGCGCCGAATAAGCACGGACCCCGCACTTATCACGTGCGGAGCACGCACGTGCTAGGTGCGTTGTCCGTAGAGCAAGTAACTGTGGGAAAATTTTTCAAAAACTCACGGAGTCCGTGCGTTGTGCGCTCGTTAGCAGCAGAGGGCACGCACGTCAACGCACGTCACCCGTACTGGGGGTGAATCTGTAGACCGCCCGCAGCCTGAACGCAGCGAAAGTTCCTCGTGCACTAAAAGTGCTACGGCGTGTCTGCGTGCTCCCAAATCCGTACTGAGGCGGTACTCACCACGTACGGATCCCCAAATCAACAACAACAACAACAAATCTAAATAATTTCTCAACCCAACGCACTGATTTAATTCCACTGTCATTAGAACTACATTATCTGTTGTGCGTGTAATTTACTACAGCAGCAGCAGCCCGTGGACATCCACGGGCGCTAGCTGTGTTTATAAATGATTAATCACCGTACCGTATATTTATCAAAATAATCAATTGAATAAAAAAAGTCGGGTAAAAAGTGTTATTTTTTTTACCAAGACGTATTTACAACATTTGAGTATGTGTTATTATCCAAATCTTGCATGCGTTCTAAAGAAAATCCATGTTCATCTTGATGAAGACTAAATGATATGGATATAATATTATGTTCAGGTAGTATATCCATGCATAGAGCTAGAGGGAGCGATTGATCTTGCCTTGTATCTGTGGTTTAATACTCAGAGAAATTAAGGCCATGAAAATATAACATGCATAATTAGCGGTACGTCCCTTGTAAAGGATACAAAAATGAGCATAAAACGACTTTATTGTCTTTTCAGGGGGATTAGGGCCCCCTTATATGGCTCTTGGGAGGACCGACGGATTGACTTTCCCTACTATCCTCCCGTCACCCCAGCGCGAGGGGAGAGGGGAGTAATATCCTCTATGTATTCATATCATAGTGGAAATATTTGCGAAGGAATTTTTGTTGGGAGGGGGGGGGGGGCACTCCTTCTTTACACCGTGGCAACCGATATTCCTAAGTGACGTGATCTCCTACACCTCCCCTTCCCCGAATGATGTCTACAGATCTGTTTATTCTGTCCTAAGGGAATGAATAATTGTTGATAATAGGAATGATTTATTAGGTAAACCCTAAACACTAACCCCAACCCTAACCCTATACATTGTTTTCATTTTGGGTGGCTGTCGCAAAAGGAAGTTTACCCTAGTGTATGCTTCCATGATATGAGTAAAAAGTAGAAATAGAATAAATTTAAATAAAGAGTCCTTAAATATGAATTAGTGGCCGAAATCCCCCTTTTTTACATTCTACCAGTTGCATGTTCCTCCCCTTCGCCTTGCTTCATCGAACATCAATCCCCACAATAAAAAACAAAAACAATTGAAGCACAAAAAGAATTAAGTTCAACGAAGAAACAGCCTCCCCCCCCAAAAAAAAATTGTTGAAGGTTCAGTTCATAAAGTAATGAATTCTTACACTAATCAAACATCCAAAGGAGCCGAATTTTCACAAATAAAAGGCAGGAAAGTTTACAGGCTTCTGAATCGATCCGAATCGATCGCGACGACCGCTCCCGGGGGATGTCTCATTGAGACCTGCACATCATCCGCTTAAATCACTTGTTGAATTAAAAAGCAGATTACAGTAGGGGCAGATTTTGATACCCTAAACAGGGAAACCCGTCTATCTCTGATTTTTATACCATTTTAATGGCGATTTTATATCTTGCTTGGTATTTTACATCCTATACCTATTTGAGGATTACATCATCATCATCATAGACCTCTATCTAGCAAACTGAGGGGAACCGTTAAAAAAAAATTGACCTAATATGGAACTCACCTCCCCCCTCCCTTCAGCGGATCTTCTTCTTATCATCTCTGAATTTGATACCCTTTTTCTTGATTTTTGCTTCCTTTTTTTATATCCTAAACGTGTAACCCGGGTTGTGCGCTTATTGTTGAAAAGATACCCTTTTTATCCGTTTTCTTGTACGTGGATGATGTACCGGCCGCAATGAGGAAAGCCCTCCCTCCCCGTAACCATGAAGCTACAAAATAGTGATGTAACTCTGTGCGTGAAACAAAGTACACGCAGTACAATCATGTAGAAATACTCGTGTGCTGTAAGAACGAATAACACGTGTGTTGATGCGCCGTATACATTGAAGCCATACATGTACTGCACGTACCATGTTTGCGCCGTCGTAATGTGTATACACAGTACAGCACGTTGAGCTACGCCTATGTAGGGCACACGTCACGCTGTTCTTTGTCAATACACCAATTGAGGTTTCTCCCCTTCACAGGTAAAGGGTATGGGTTGGCCATGAAGCTACAAACCAGCTTCATGGGTTGGCAGAATTATTACTCCCTCCGGAAATTCAATGTTTAAAAATGAATTTATGAAATATGGACGGCACGTGCCTCCCACCACTCTCAGAACCGCTCGTGGGTACCAAAAGGTGGGGACCGAAAGGGCCAGGGGAGGCGCCTATTCGAACCACCCCCCAAAAAGCCCCAAATCCTTAGCTTAATATATATATATGTAGATACTTATAGATAGATTTGTTTCGTTTAATATTTTGAAAAGTAATTATAAACCTACGGTATTGATTAGACTTAAGTTACCTTATTATCTCCGAAATTCTTGTTAATCTCCAAATACACATATATATTTGGTTTCATTTGCAGACAGTTACTACTCAGTAGATGATGCAATTTCTGAATCATGTTTTTTTTTATTATGAACCTATAAATTTCCATAAATCATCCACCACTAGTACTTTACCATGCAATTAGTTACCGGTATGTAATTCTCTTAATTTACTGCAATAAATCATATATACCTACCTATTATGCTAGACACTTGTCTACGCGAACCCGTTCGAGAACTTAACACAAATGCGTCACAATATTGTGCGCACCCCCCGTAATCCTATTGTTCTCCCCTTCGCCACTCATGCGCGGCAACAGGCAACGGCCATCTTCCTCTTTCGAGTCACGGCGCTCCTGAAATCAGGTCTTTTTGTATCTTTTCAGCGCGCTTTCTCGCTCTTTAAAGCACTTTTCTGTACTTATTTTCGTCTAAGATTATAGTACTCTTGTGTTTTAATGTCACTCTTGCCGATTGCAAGGGATATTTTTGATTCCCTTCCTGGCAAGTTATTTTCATTTTCACTGCCAGCCCCACGTAGTTATTTCTGTGTGTGTTTTGCTGGTGTTTCCGTTTGACCCGATCCGTTTTCGGTTCGGTGTTTGTTTTATACGGTTTTTATCTAAATTGTGCGTATCCCCAAATTTATTTTTACCTGCACTTTTTAAAGTATTTCATATTTTTGTATACTTTATTGTCTGTTTTATTGCAGCATTATGAGTTCGGAAGAAGAAGCAGCATTATGAGTTCGGAAGAAGAAGCTGCTAGGTCGCGGAGACCTGCTTCTTCCGAAGAGTCGTCTAGCAAAACGACTCGGCCCTCCAGAACTCTTCCGAGTACTTTCGTACATGGGGAGGGAGGAGGGCTGCAGGTAAGTTGCCCATTGGTGTTTCCCTGCAGGGTTTGCCAGCCTCAGAGCATGCGGCTTCGGGGCGGGTGGGGTTAGTTGAGTTTGAGAAGTCAGCTCCGGAGCCCGTGGCTTCGGGTGGGTGGCGTCAAGCTCTAGTGGTTTGGATATTACGAATCCAATCCCCCGGTCGCTGAGACCAGAAGGGGGGACGTCTGTTTCCCGCACGGTAGCGATGACTCGCATAAATCCGCTAGGGGAGACGCGTGCCACTACTGCAGGGCAGCTCTCGGGCACCGCCCATTCTGTTGTTCTGTTGTTCTGGGTTCTTAAACCCTAGCCCCCGGCCGATGCCAATGGGGGAGCGAGTACTGCCCGGGCTGTCTATATTGCCAGCTGATGGGAAGGCTCGAGCCAACAATTATGGGCGCTCTACGGAGCAACATTTGCGGTCACCTGAGCGCGCGATTACTTCCGGTCTGACTTCGCAATGGCGAGGTCACCTGAGTGCGCGATTACTAGTGATCTCCTATTGTCGCCCACGGGCGGAACAATAGTGAGTTCACATGCTATTAGTAGTCGGTGGGCGAATACTGGGACCTCGTCCCAGTCTGCCCTCGCACCTGGCTATTGAATAGCCCCCGGCCGATGCCGTATGGGGGAACGAGTGCTACCCGGGCTGTTGCTTTGCCAGCTGATGGGAAGACTGGAGCCCACAATTATGGGCGCTCTACGGAGCAACAGGTGCAATCACCGGAGTGCGCGACTACTAGTGCTCTCCTATTGTCGTCCACGGGCGGAACAGTAGTGAGTTCACATACTATTAGTAGTCGGTGGGCGAATACTGGGACCTTGTCCCAGTCTGCCCTCGCACTGGGCGCCTCAGGCGCCCGGCCCATGGCTGTAGCATCTTCTTGCTCAGCCAGTATGGGTAGTTTGTGCGCGACTTTGGGTACATACCCTCAGCGCACTTCTCCCCTGGAGGGAGGCGGGCATCCCTCTGTTGAGGGTTTGGTTAGTGTCTCCGAAGTTGTTTCGGAGAACCGCCTGAAGTCTGTCTGACCCTTCTCAATCTGAGATGCTCAGCATGATGCGGGTTTTTGCCCAACGACAGGGTTGGTCCCTCTTACCAGATACCACAACCCCTGCTTCCGTCCCTCTTCCGGGGTCTGACTTTGAGTATAATCAGCCTTTTGTGCTTGATTCTTCATTGGTTCGTGGACCATTGTCCTGATCAATTCAAGCGGAACCAGTTTTGGATGTGGCTTCTCAAGCTTCGGTTTCTGAATCGACATTGTTGGAGCAGGCAGAGCCTCGATCGCTCTCCCTTTGTGGGGTAGAGGCGATTGCTTTGTTGTCCATATATCTCCCTGAATTTCAGTCAGTCGATTAAGGGTAAGGCCTTTGCCTTTGGTTCCCAAGATCAAGACAGCTTTTTCTAGGCTAAGCCTCTCTCTCCGGAGATTTTAGCGGTGGGTCGACGTCTGCGTGCGACCAATCCGCTTACGTCTGAGGATAAGCGTTTGAGCAATGTTGAAAGCCAAGTCAGAGCAGGTATGCGCTTGGCTGCTTTTCAAGGTTGAATGTCATTGATGGTGATAACTGGTTATTGATGACCTGCTGCACACTCTTTTTAGTTCGCAGTGGTCACAACTTTCCAGTGCGGCTGCTTCGGTTACGTACCGTAGCAGGGTCTTGGCTCTCTCTGCCCTTGGGGTTAAGGAGTCTGACATCGCGCCGCTTCTCCGGGATGTTCCGTCTCGGGGTCCTTCGCTCTTTGGCGGTCAATTCGCTACAGTTTTTCAGAGAGAGATTGATGCGCGGAAGCAGGTCACTGAGATGACTAAGCAGTTCCGCGCTCCCTTTAAACCGACGCGGGCCTCTGCCCGTCGGAGGCCTGTTGTTCCCACTTCGGGACAACACAGTCGTGTTTCTGGGGGCCTGCCTGCTGAGCTTCAGCCAGCTCCTTTTCGTGGAAGAGGGGGACGTTGCAGAGGCTCTTCGAGAGGTACTCGTGGCTCTCTGCGTGGCAGGGCGACGGCTTCGCACAAGGCTAAGCCTAGGCTTTGATGGCTTTTTCTCCCCGATTGGGAGGCCATCTCCGGGGACGCATTTGTGCTCTCCGTCGTGCGAGACGGATTCTTCATAGATCTATCCGCCTCTTTTTGAAAAAGAGGGCTATAGAAAGGGTAAGAGACCGGCCGTCTCTTTCCCTTTCTCTGATCTTTGTTATTCCCAAGCGCTCGGGAAAACTTCGTTTGATACTGAATTTGAAAAGAATAAACAAATTCATTCCTTCAGTGCATTTTCGAATGGAGACCCTCGCCTCCATTCTCCCGTTGATCAAGAGGAAGGACTACGCGATCTCGATAGATCTCAAGGATGCGTATTTCCATATTCCCATTCATCGCGCTTCGCGCGATCTTCTGGGATTTTTCCTTCCTCTCAGAGACTTTTCGCTTTCGCGCTCTTCCCTTCGGGCTGCGCCCAGCCCCTCGGCTTTTTTACTCAGGTTGTAGCCGTTCTGGCAGCCTCGCTGAGGCGCCGCGGCCTTCGGCTACTTTGCTTCCTGGACGACTGGCTCCTCCTAGCGGAGTCGCACGATCGTTTGTTAGACGAGGCTCGTTTGCTCGTCAAATTTACTCGGGTTTCCTAATAAATTGGGAAAAGTCAGAGTTAGTTCCTACTTGCAGCCCAGTTTTTCTGGGGGCTGTGTTGGACATTCGGAATCAGTTGGCTCGGCCCAGTCGAGACAGGATTCTCACTATTGTCTCTGCGGCTCGCAAGCTCTTTCTGGCCAGAAAGGTCAGGGCCAGACAGTGGCTTCAGTTCTTCGGATATCTAGCCAGTCTAGTCGATGTTCTAGAGGATTGCCGGCTCCTTATGAGACCTTTTCAGAGGCATCTCCTCAGGTTTTACAAACCATGCAAGGATTCTCTTTTGGTCTGGATTCCAGTACCAGTAGAAATCAAGTCTCTTCTCTCCCGTTGGACAAACGAGGAGTTCCTAGCGCGAGGCAAGTCCTTCCGCACCCCCCTTCCGTCGATCTCGGTTTCGACGGACGCCTCTCGGTTGGGGTGGGGCGGACATTGCAACGGCAGCACGGTCGCGGGGGATTGGTCTCATCTCGGGACTCTTCCCCATATCAATGTCCTGGAGTTTATGGCAGTCTTTTTAGCCCTGCTCCACTTCAGAAGTCGACTTCTCAGTCGTTCAGTTCTGTTCTTCACGGACAATGTCACAGTGGCGGCTTATATCTATCGGCAGGGAGGCACTCGTTCTGCCACCCTGAATGCCCTAGCAGCTCAGCTGTGGAGGTGGTGTCGTCGCATGACGATCACGCCCGTTGCCTCTTTCATCCCCGGTCAGGAAAACCTCATTGCGGATTTTCTATCCCGGGGCAGGTGTCTTCCATCAGAATGGAAGCTCCATCCAGACGTCTTTTGCCGCATTCGCAGTTGCCTGGGCCCACTGGAAGTGGACCTGTTTGTGTCAGTCCTGAACCACCAACTTCCGATATACTGCTCCCGTGTTCGCGATCAGGGAGCTTGGGCTCTGGGTGATTTCTCTCTCAGTTGGGAGAATCTTTGAGGGTTCGCCTTCCCTCCCTTCCAGCTGATTCCGCGAGTCTTGCGGAAGATCAGGGAAGATCGGGCTCGGGTGCTTGTGATAGCTCCCTTTTGGCCCAGGAGGATTTGGTTTCCGGAGCTAATGAGCCTTCTGATGGCTCAACCGTTCCTTCTTCCGCTAAGAGCGGATCTAGTTTTGCAATCCCTCTCGGGGATTCTTCACCACAGTCCGGAGTCCCTTCATTTGACTGCTTGGCCCCTGTCGGGGAATCTGCAAGACAGTCGGGTCTCTCTGATAGAGCCGCTGACTTTTTAATGTCCAGTCGTAGAAGTTTCTACTAGGGAAATTTATAATTCCCGTCTTTCGGTCTTTTTCCTTTGGTGTAAAGAGCGGGATCAACCCCGTCTAAGGCTCCTATTGGTTCAATCGCGGATTTTCTAATCTCGCTATTTGACAAAGGGAGGTACATCTCTATTATCTGAGGCTACCGATCTGTGATTGGTGCCATTCATTCGGGGTTCTCAGATGGTTCGGGGATTTCTAGTTCCCTGCTGTTGAGTGGTTTGATTCGGTCTTTCTTTCTGAAACGTCCTCCTCGTTCTAACTTAGTCCCGTCTTGGAGTCTGCCTAAGGTCTTAGAAGCCATAGCAAAGCCTCCTTTTGAGCCGTTAGGTGAAGCTTTGCTTCACCATCTTAGGGTTAAGACGCTCTTCTTGGTAGCCATTGCCTCTGGGCAGAGGCGCAGTACCCTTCATGCCCTCTGTCTTACTCCTGGTCATGTTCGCTGGGAGAGAAAAGGTGTTAGATTGATTCCTAAGGCTTCTTTCATTGCCAAGAATCAAACGGCTTCCTCTGGCCCTGTCTTTGTCCGCTTTCTGAATTTTCGTCAGTGCGCGAGGACAAGGTTTGGCGTCCTGTTAGAGCTCTCATATGGTATATTGATAAGACTAAGTCTTATCGTAAGGATGTTCAGTTGTTCCTGATCACTCGAGAGCCTTTTTCTTCTCTTGAAACATGCCTCCCGGTCTTTGAATGGGCGCTGGTCTAGCATAATAGGTAGGTATATATGATTTATTGCAGTAAATTTGTAAAATCAGCACTAATTTTCTTATTTACTATATAAATCTATATACCTACCTATGACCCTCCCTCCTTCCCCTCTCCCTGCAAGCAACATGTTTCTACTTGGGGTTGCTCGCAAAAGAGGAAGATGGCCGTTGCGTGTTGCCGCGCATGAGTGGCGAAGGGGAGAATAATAGGATTACGGGGGGTGCGCACAATATTGTGACGCATTTGTGTTAAGTTCTCGAACGGGTTCGCGTAGACAAGTGTCTAGCATAATAGGTAGGTATATAGATTTATATAGTAAATAAGAAAATCAGTGCTGATTTTACAAGTAACACGTTTTCGACTACACACAAAAAGATTGCCTGGATGTTTCCTTTTACATGCATGATTACTGCCTCTTTTCCATGTCCTTTAATTTTCTATTTTTTGACGATGTATGCTTGAATTTTTGTATTATATGGTTTGTTTCTTTCTACCATTCTTATATTCATAACACCTTGTATTTCCCTGCAACCTCAGAAAGTATCCTAGATCACTCCATGTTTCTAAATAGGCTTTTGCTAAGTTTGAACAATGAAGTATATTTGCTTCAAAAAAAAAATGGTACACATTTTAATGCCATAAATTCTCTAAAGTAAGTTGGGTAAAATTCTACCCAACTATTGCATGTATTTTTGCCAATAGTGAACATGCATGTTTGTTGGGTATGATATAATCCAATAATGGGTCAAACGTACCAAAAATGCGGTAAAATTTATCCAATATTTGACTTAAAAATTCTTTAAAAAAAGGGCATGTCCCTTAATTTTCACCAACTTTAATTTAGGGTGAAGATGAAAAAAGAGGATCTTTTGGGGATTGAGTAAAACCGAAATGAACTCAGAGCTACCGTCCCATATCGAACTTGAGTTTCGTGGCAAAGCTTGTTGAGAGAGTTGCTGCCCGTCAGATCAATGAGTATCTGGCTATAAATAATCTTTTGCCGGATGTCCAGTCGGCATGTACAGGGCCCATCATTCGGTGGAAACTGCTCTGATAAGGGTCCAAAATGACATTCTTCTAGCGCTTGATGGTCATGTCCCTTAATTTTCACCAACTTTAATTTAGGGTGAAGATGAAAAAAGAGGATCTTTTGGGGATTGAGTAAAACCGAAATGAACTCAGAGCTACCGTCCCATATCGAACTTGAGTTTCGTGGCAAAGCTTGTTGAGAGAGTTGCTGCCCGTCAGATCAATGAGTATCTGGCTATAAATAATCTTTTGCCGGATGTCCAGTCGGCATGTACAGGGCCCATCATTCGGTGGAAACTGCTCTGATAAGGGTCCAAAATGACATTCTTCTAGCGCTTGATGGTCATGCACAAGGAAGTTGTGCTCGTCCTCTTAGACTATAGTGCGGCATTTGACACAATCAACCATCAAGTCCTCTTGAATAGATTGGCAGAACGCTATGGTTTTCGTGGCACAGTCCTGAGTTGGTTCAAGTCATACATGGAAGACAGGTCCCATGTAGTCTTGATAAACGGTTCTTCCTCAGGCGTCTACAGTGATACGTGTGGCGTGGCCCAAGGATCTGTGATTGGTCCACTTACCTTCACACTCTACAGTGCACCAATATAATGATATTGTAAAAGCACATGGACTGGATGTGATGATGTACGCCGACGACAACCATCTTTGTCTGACTTTCCAACTGCAACTGACAGGGCTCGGTCACTGTCTCGTATTAGTGAATGCCTTGCATATATCAAAGCTTTGTCTCACAAAAACATGCTCGTGATGAATGAATCCAAGACAGCCGTCATTCATTTTTCATCACGTTTTCGTCCCTCGCCTGAATCCTTTTCTGTTGATATTGGAAACCTGGTCCTGGAATCATCCTCCCATGACAGAAACCTTGGATGCATCATGGATCGCCATCTCACGATGAGAGAACACGTCGCCTCAGTCTGTCGTTCTGCCATGATTGCTATCCGAAGAATAGGACAGATCAGACAATACCTCACGACTCAAGCAACGTTGGCCTTGATCCATGCCTTTATTACCAACAGGCTTGACAACAACAACAGTCTCCTCTATGGACTTCCGCAATCTCTCATCGCTCAACTACAGAGAATCCAGAACACTGCAGCCAAGATTGTCCATAAAGTCCATAGGAAACAGGACATATCTAGCAGCTGCATTGGTTACCCGTAGAGAAGCGCATTCTTTTCAAGATCCTTGTTACTACATTTAAGAGCATCCAGGGGAAGTCCCCCTCATACATCGTGAGCATGATCAACCCCTACCAACCTTCTCGGTCACTTCGATCTTCTGGAAGTACCCAAGACAAATTTTTTTTCGCCAGACCTTCAAAACTCGCTCAGTGGGGGGAGGGGGTATGTGGGGGTCCAGTTTCCCTCCATAATTCCCTGACAAGAAAAAAAAGGTCTTCATTCTAAAAAAAAAAAAGGGGGGGGGGGCACAATCAAAAAAATGGCGGATCCATACTGGCGATTGTTCATATCTCCCAGAGTATGAGAGGTATATGATTGCACGGGCTCGCCAAGCGGCTAATATTCTTGGCTATTCTGATGATTTGCGTCCATGTGATACTTCTCAGGATTATTGTGATTATTTATGCCAATACATTGTATATTTAATAATTATTAAGGTGTATATATTATTGCACTGATTGTCAATCTTAAGTTCAAGGTTTCTAACCAGATTGGTACCACTCATTTTAAAATTTTAGAATATATGATCTTGCTTGTTGATAGTTTTAACTGTCTGATCTATCCGCAAACATGTTCTAGTTTGTGCAAATACATGTATTTGCAGTTAAACAGATACCATGCACTGTATCCAAACTTGCATGTTAAGGCCTATAAACTAGTCAGTTGTTCAACTGTTGTATTTTCAAAAATCTTTTAAGGTTATCTTAATTATATCGTCTTTGCATTTCATACATGCAGAAGATAGAGGAAAGAAGAAAAGAAGTGATCACGCCATTGTGTTGTTTTGCCCTCTTACGGGCAATGTGTTATAAAGCATGATAATGTGTTTGATGACCTTCGCCCCTTTCCTGCCGG